>JALPQI010012713.1:0-34241 GCA_025490895.1 Thaumatotibia leucotreta | reverse complement strand
GACCTTGAGGAACATGGGCAACCAACATTGAAGACATCGTTTTGCGCATTTTTTTCATCGCAACTAGCTAGTAAAAGAATACTCCAGGAAAAACACGTTTTTGGAAATATTACATAATTTTATATATCACTGTTATTATAAATGAGATGACTGAATGATAAATCATGTAAAATACATTATTCATGAAATAAAACTATTAAAACGGTTTACATCGCGTAAACGCTGGAGTTGCAGGGTGCTTAGACAAGTTGCCAATTGCTAACGCTGAATCGTCAATCGTAAACGAAAGGCAGCTAACTGTCTTTGTCGCACTAAATTAATATGCAAGAGTGACAGAGAGGGAAAACTACGATACGCCACCAAGCGCTAGCGATTGGCAACTTGGCTAAGCATCCAGCAGAGAACCGGTCAGATTGGCAATCATTGGGGGGGACCTTTGTCCAGCAGTGGACATCTTTCGACTAAAATGAATGAATAAATTAAATTCATCCCAACGTTTCGAACATTTAACAGGTTCGTAACGTATACGAGTGACGGAAGGCCACGCACCCTGTAAGGTGTTCGAAACGTCGGGATGCGGTTAAATTACTTAACATGCTCGATATAACCCGTTTAAATAGTTTTATGCATGACATTCATAAGTGTATGAAAAGTGTTTGTATTTTTATGTTATTTAGATTAATTAAAGAAGTAGCAAAGTGTGTATCAAAGAATCGAATTTTTACTTTCTTCGATCCATAGTAGTGATAAACATGTCATAAACGAGAATTAATAGTACATTTTGAGGCAAGTGCAGTTTTTTTTTTTTCGACAAGGGTGAAAGTGGGCGGAGCCCGAGTGAAACGAGGGCGACAATCCCCCGAGTTAAAAAGAAGTTTTTACACATGTATCGAACTACTTTTTTCATAACGAGTGCCTGAAAAAGAGAAATTTCTCTTTTTCAGAAAAATACACACTTCGTAAAAATGATCTTTTTACGAAGTGTGTATTTTTTCCATACAAGTGAAAATAAAATCACTGTACTAAAGGTGCGGAAAGGTAGAGCAATTATTATTTTCAGTAGATTTAATTACATGTCCTTGGATCCACCAATTATTATTAGCTTTACAAAATGTCAAATACCTTCCCAGTTCAAGGACGTTGCTGGAATGTATGCCAAATTCAAAGCAACATTAATGGGACTTGTCATTGAAACTAACAAGGCATGTTGTAATGTGTCGGAGTTGAAAGTAATTTATGTCTGTGATGTTTCATAGGGTGTGTAAGCGGTGTAAATGTTTTAGTTTTCGCCTTTCGGTGATATTAATTAATTATTCCTGCACCCAAGACAAAATTAATTAGTCAAAGTTAGCTAGTTAGACTTGGCAACGTCATAATTAAGCATTATGCTGCATTATGTAGCTATGTGTATATAAATTGTTTTGTCTATTCAAAACTACTAAATATTAATACGTGTTCTTTTGGACAATGGGCTTTTTCAAAAGTGTCTTCATCATCAGCCTCTCTCAGTCCACTGCTGCACGTAGGCCTCTCCTTAATTATGCGTATAGACGCATTAGGAGGTAAATGACCATAATCGCCACGCTAGGCAAGCGGATTGGCGATCGCAGAAATGTGTCCACTATGTTGACGCTGCCACCTGTCATCAATCTTCTATCAAAGAACGGTCAGTGACACTTCCATCCTTTAGTTGACTCTTACGAAACCCGCGAAAAGGTAATGGTGTTAAAATGTTTTCTTACTACCGTCACCACACGGCAAGTCTTGGTAGACTCCAATTGCGTTAAAACCATATAAACTCCACCATCAAACGCAACATTTAAAACTGACTCTGGTGCTATAGTTCCGTGACTAAAGAGTATTAGTATAACTAAAACCGGTTCAGTCCGAGTCACCACGCATACTGAAACGTTATTTACGAGTAAATTTATAGATACGAAAAAAAATTAGAGCTGTAAGAAAAAGAGCAAAATAATAGCGTTTGCTCTGACGGAAAATGTTTTTGGGTATGACTCAAAAATTGAACAAATTAGGTATTATCGTTGCGGTATATAACATTATCTTAAAAATGTTTACTTCATCAACATTTTAAGCATCTACTTACTCTATTCGCTTAAGGATAGCACAGGTGGTAAGGTAGCACTTCGGGTGGCACAGGACCGGTCATTGTGGCAATCTTTGGGGCAGGCCTATGTTCAGCAGTGGACGTCTTTCGGCTGATATGAAGATGATGACGATAGTCAATTTCCGATGGAATAATGAAAATACTGAATGTTGTGTCACATATTTCTGTGTTGTGCCAAAAATATGTCTTGTTCTTTCATTGATAATGATAAGAAAGAATTATGCGTGGCTTCGATATTAAGCACCATAGTTTTATTTATTAGCACATATAATTATTCCGAAACAAATATATGCGCACTTGTATAATATATATGTACGCTCGTAAATTGAGTGTATAATTATAGTAATACCTAGTTAAATACGAGTATACCATGGTTTTTAGTAAGGCAATCGAACTACATCAGAGAAACCAGGACAGATATAGTATCACGTAAATCATTTTATATATTATATCTCAGAGTAGGTATTTGGAATGTTAACCGCAAGGATCATAAAATATAACTAAATGTAATCGAACTTTCAGATAAATGTGCGTGTGAAATAGGACAAAATATGGAACTTCAAAATATATTAGCTACCACCGTCTTACCCGTTAACCTGCCGCTAAATAGATGCCGGTGTAATTACTGGCATAGATAGAGGCAATCCATCTAAGTCCTCAGGGTAGGCAGCGCATAGGCGATTTTCTGATCGCTATGTCCATGGGCCTCAGTTCCTGCTTTCCTTCAGGTGGGCTGAGAGCTCAGTTGTCTACCTTCGTCACATAAAAAAGGAACACACGTATTATTTTTAACAGGGGTAGCAAACCGTTACCTTGTGCCTATTTACCTTTCCACGTTAGTTTCCGTTTCACGCGTTACACAGAATAATGTTTACACTCCTTTACATTTTACACAGCTAAACGCCCGTTTTGTATGACAACCATAATTATTTTATGCGCGCAAACTCGCATGAGTCGCATGTCAGCTTACAACGCTGGCGTTTCATGGTACGCAAGATTAATGAAAATGTGTTTTACGTATATACATAAATACATTATGTGCTTAATTTTATTCATATTGAGGAACACTTTTTTGTGCACAGAAAATTACAACCTACTCAGTTCATCAAAATCTTAAGTATGATCGTCAGTTATTTATTTTTCACATTATGCTATTCATGTTAAAGTACCTAACATAATAAAATACTATTACGGTATCTGTAACCTTTTACATTACAATATGATACGAAAAAGTATGATTTTATACTTGTTTTTATTTAGTACTTAGTCAGAATTCATTACGTATATTGTTCACTTTTGTTACTAGGTTACTGCTACAGGACAACGACAAGAATTATTACGTTATAAAGTATGATTTTTGAAGTATGTTACTTAAATGACTCCGAGGGTGTTACATGAAGTACAAATGCGATTCAGTTTAAGTTTAGGGAAATGGTCAGAGACATACGACTCGTATAGTCTTGTCCCTTTCTCTCGACCTAAACTGAGTCGCATTAGTACGTCATGGTAACCCCCCTGACTCCACCATGATTACTGATACGGTTGTAGACATTGTATTCATTTTAGTTTCCGCACTTTGCGGGGATTTGAACATAAATATGAATTATTATATCATTTTCCTGTTAATGAATATTAAAATATAGTACCTTGTTTCGTCGACTCCATTACTCTTTTTTTTATGGGAAAGGTAGGCAACTGAGCTCACAGCCCACCTGATGGAAAGCGGGAACTGAGGCCCAAGGACATAGTGACCAAAAAATCGCCTATATACTGCCTACCCTGAGGATTAGATGGATTGCCTCTATGCCAGTAATTACACAGGCTATCTTAACCCCAAACCGGAACACAGTACTAACTATTTAGCGGCAGGATAACGGGCAAGACGATGGTAGCCATCCGGGCGGACCGTGCACGAGGTCCTACCACCAGCAACTCGTCCGAACTTTAGTAGTATGAGTAATATTAGAGACATGGTAAATCTAAATTTAATCACATAGAAATGTTAACCTAAATCCTTTCGGAAAACCCCATCACCACGCTTTTCTTGCGGTAAAGAGGGTTGACTGACAGCTTTAGGCGACCCGAGTGATTTACTCTTAATTTGGTTTACATTTCCGTTGCGTAATGACGTACAAAATGTAACACGTCAGCGAAAGGCGTAACGTATGGCGGAGTTTGGTTATCTTGAGTCGTATTATAATGTATATTTTAATAAGCTATTTAAGTAAATTATCTACTGTTCATTTGTCATATGGAAATAATTTCGATACAAGATATTTAATTTAAAAGTAAATACAGAGAACAATATTAAACTCTATATAAAAATATTAGATCTACAGGATTACATTTTTTTCCATAGGAAACTTTGTTCAGAAAATCCAACTTAACACGTTCAATGCGATACCCCCCCCCCCCCCTTACAATATTTGTGGTTAATTACGATTTAAGCTAATTGCCGCAGGGAAGGTCTTAACACGTTTTTCACGGTTGGAATCACAACCCCTTGATCGTCCTGTATTTTATGAATGAATAAGAACGTTTAAAATTACTTCGAGATAGTTACGACAATCGCTTTAAAATCTTAGTGTAAGATACTTAACCCTAAACTTGGCAGTGTATCATATGAGAAACATACTCTTTGACCCACTTTTTGTATTATTTTTAAAGACAATATTTTTCACAACGCACGATTCTTTAGAATTCTGCATTCTGCCAAGTTGAGGGTTAACCCGCTAACATCGTTTTTGTATTATGTATAATAATATAAGCGAATAAATAATGTTATTTTCATAAACCCTAGGAAAACTAACTATCAATTTTATTTATTGTACGGTCGGCTCCAAATTAATCATTATTTGTATGATGGCTTTATTTTTAGGTTGTACGTTGTTTCATAAACAACATTTTCGCAGAATATTGGTTCATAGAAAATGTTTCTCGTATTTTCATTTCATAGAATGATCATTTTTCAGAGCTCTTACATTGTATAATCTGGTTTTGTATATTTTTTATTGTTCAGATATGTAGTTCTTAGAATTTCGTTTCATAGCGTATTCAATCAAATATTATTAATTCGTATAGTATTTTTTGTCTAGAACAGTTTGTTTCAAAAACTGAATATTCATAGAATGTTGTTTGTCATTGTATCAAACTTAATATTTTTTTATTCAGTCATAATTAAACTATAGAATTATCATTACATACCATTATACAAATACAAAAGAATTGCCTTTGTCCAAAGAATTTTAGTAAGCGATTCAGACCTGGGAACCGGTCGACGAAGCCCCGCTGCGCGGGGCTTCTATTTCTGCTCTAAGGGATAAAAGGTAACTAACGAACCTATCCAGGTTAGAGCAGGGGAGGTACAAATTTGTTATTTTTTGTTGGGGCGGAGCCCCCCGAGTCCCCCCTTTTTAGGTTTCGCAAGGATGACGATACCTAAATAATTAATTAAAAGTAAGTAGGTATTTTATGTATCCGGGAAACTACGCTCGAAACCTAACCAATCCAAGTCGGTTTTACCCTGATTTATTGCTTGGAATGGTTAGGTTTCGAGGCTAGAACAGATTGAAAAGCTAACTAACCTAACCCAAACCTATCCTACGTAACCTACTTTGCCTACAATCTACCTACTTTTTCTGGTAGCAGTTTGGTTTTTTTAGAGGGAGGGCGAATTAGTGGTATAAGAAACAAAATACTTACATGAAATATGACCCATTAGGTAAGAATATCACTATGCAATAAAGTAAATAGTGGAACTAAATATTATACAGGGTGTTTCCTGTAACAGGAGCAAAAAATCAAATGGAAGACTCCTCTGACTGCCTCTAGTTATTCGCAAAAGGTCCCAGTGTTTTAAAGTTATCCATTAAGGAGAAACAGTATGTTAAAGTTACGACCTATGAGTGATGTATCTAGGTATCACAACATTGTACCTTATTAATGATTAAACATATTGGTAGTTCAGTGGACATTAAACTAAATGAGCTAAAAAGTTTTTTTGAACTCATGGTTTTTTAAATGGTATAGCAAAAAAAAAATTTTTTTTTTGTGTAACACTGATTTAACTTTTTTGGTATAAGTCGACTGCAGTAAAACTACATAAAAAAAAGGAAAAAAAAATTTTTTTGTTTGCAAAAAATTTTTTTTTTTTTAGTTTTAACTATTAAATTATGACTATTTATTGGGTTATTAGTGTACCGTTTCATTTTTTGCTCCTGTTACAGGCAACACCCTGTATAAACTAGTAACTATAAAACAACAATCTATGAAATAAGTGCCTACAAAACAAAAATACATGAAATGTAATTTTAGTGTTTGGTTACTTTGTAAAGTAAAAAAGTTAGATAGCAATATACATGGAACTGAATGTCTGTGAAATATGTTTTAAGCAATTGAATATTCTATGAAACAATAATATTGGAACAGAAAGTATATGATCCAAATAATATATGAACAAATTTCTGTGAAACGAAATTCTATGAAACTTCTGTCTATGAAACAGTGTGCCACCCTTTATTTTTACGTTATTTGATAGCAATATTTTTTTTTTATTTCATGATAAAAGATTACATAATAAATTTGTATACATGTCAAAATTATACGAATTGTTATCATGATCGTAAAAATAATAAAAAATAGAAATATTGTTAGAATAAAATAACTAAAAGTCTTACTTCATGTGACGTATAAACTAATATCCCCACATTCAGTCGCTTTTCAAGTTTAAGGTACAGTTATACGCATAAATATATGTAGAATTATTATTAAATGTCTTTCTTATTTCAATGTAATAATGCAAAATCGTAAACGATACAACGAACCAAGAAATTTTACCTTTCATAAATACATCAAAGACAGCGCTTTTATCATTTATGTTCTTGCAATTATTTTACGGCGATTATAAGCCTTTAAAATCTGTATGATCACGGCATTCACATTATAAAATTCTGAAAGATATACCGAGATTCTCATCGAGCGGACTTCACATCATCAATTATTAACTACCCGTAACCCTACCCATTACTTTTTCATTCGGCACCGCCAGGGTTCCCAAACGTTGCTAACCCCAATGTGACCGTGAACGGGTTAAATATATAAAAGCAGCACTTTGTATCGTTTGACGCAAATGATTGTTTAATAGCCGCAAATAACTTTGCCGGGGTAATTTGTTCGTTCGTTAGTACGTCGCGCGCCCTTTCAAAACGTTTTGGGAAACAGTGTACCGATTTTTATGTTTTAAATTGATGACAGCTGTAGCCTAGTTATTGTTATACTGAGGATAGCAGAAGGCAAAATTTTTGCCTTCAATAATAAAAAAACATAAATAGGTAATAAAAGCCTTGGGACATCTTACACAAATCGACCCAGTCCCACGGTAAGCTCAATTAAGGGTTGTTCAGTGGGTACCAGGCGACGATATATAATGGATAGATACATATAGATACTTAATACATAGACAGCCATGACCAAGGAACAAATATTTGTGATAAATACACAAAATATAATGCCCTCGCTGGGATTCGAACCCGGAACCTCCAGTTTCGTAGGCAGGGTTACCACCAATTAGGCTACGGACGCTGACACTATAATCTATGAGTAGGTATATATGTTGTTATACAAGTGAACGAATATGATGTTGCTTAGTAGTTAGCCAAGCCTTAAATGTCATTACTGTGGGTTTGATGTTTGTAGTCCTTTGTTTTTTATAAAATAATACATCTTTCTTGAGCTCAAAATTGTTATGTGAATTTGATAAACAGGTACTCTACGTAAAATTTGAATTTGATAAATCAGAAGGGACTGTAACAAAGACGTGCTAAACAAAGGAAATTGAAAACATAGTCCGGTAATTATTTTTTTCTCTTGAAAGAATTTCAATCTTTTGATACTTAGCAGATAAAAGCGAGATACTTTATTAAGATAACATTCCAAGAAATATTACAATATTAAAATTGAAGCCAAAATACTCGAACATTTGTATTTATGCAAAAAATAAACACAAATCGACCTAGTCTGCGCTGAATTATGTAATAAATTAAGACGTACCTAGTAAATAGGTAGATATGTCACCGTAATATTGTACATACCGTTAGATCATAATTTACCTAGCGAAATTGTAAACTATCGAAATATTGTCAACTGCGTCAAGCTGTTTACAATTTAACGCATTATTTTTCGTTAGATTATAATCTGTCGAGAAGAAATCGTCAGATTGTCAAATGGCTCTCTGATTGGTCGGTTGTATGGCCTCTCTGTTAACTTGCCATAGAGTTAGAAATCAAACACAAGTGGCAGTCAAATAAAATACACGCTTTTCTAATGTTCTGAGATTGTGTGTCGCCATTATATTATAAAGCCGATAAATTACAATTTCACTCGCGAGATTATAAACTATCGAAAGATTATAAACTAACGGATTGATTTTCGGTAAATTATAATCTGTCGACGCAAAACCCTCAAATTGTGATTAATACATAACATGCATCGAAACGCAGCTTGATTGAACGACTTAACCACCGTGTGTCCGACGTCGCCAATCAAACACATATGTCAGTCAAATAAAATACATGCATTTCTAATGTTGTGAGATCAATGATGTACATATTTATTGCTTAATAAATAGGAAATCAAAAGTATTAGTTTACATTACAGTGTTGGGTCAATCAACTTTTTTTCGTGTAATTTACCTTTTTAGTGTATAATAAAAAAAAATTGGAATTTGTGACCTATGGGAGCTTCATTATGTATGGATTATATCTATACTTTACGAGATCATACGCGAAAATCTCAGAAAATAGGTATTTTTTATCAATATTACTGTGACTCAGTTCACAAACTCTTACTTTTATACAAATCTAGAGACGCCAATGTGATTTTTTATTTTGTATTTTTTCACAATTGAATAAAAACCGATATCTATTGGTCAAAGACAAAGTCAAAATATTCTTTATTCAATTAGGCCCAGCAACGAGCGCTTTTGAATCGTTAAACTAAATAGCAAATGAGAGAAAAAAAACTAATTCGGGTTCTGGTGTCCCTAAAAGTGAGAACGCCCTTAACTACCTGTACAAATAATTGCCCTCACCGGGATTTGAACCCAAAACCTCCGGGTTCGTAGGCAGGGTCGCTACCAACTATACCTGCTGCAAAACTATTTGGCGACCGAGGGCATACTGCTATCTCTCTAACTCTGACCTGGAACTAACAAGTGTAACGTAGATAGTAAGACGCCTTCAGTCGCCAGATTGTTTTGCGGCAGGTATAGGCTACGGAGTACATTTGAGAGGACACATTTTTTTTTATTCTGGACCGGTTATCTACGACAATGTTGACTAAGATTAAAATTTTTTTTGGGACCCTTATTCTTTTTCAACGACATATTATTATTCAATGTATTTTATTTCACTGACACCTGTGTTTGATTTCTAACTCTATGGCAAGATTGGCAAGTACACAGAGCGGCCATATTTAAGACCGACCAATCAGATGGCTATTTGACAATCTGTCGGTTTCTACTCGGCAGATTATAATCTAACGAAAAATAAAGCGTTAAATTGTAAACAGCATTACACAGTTGACAATCTTTCGATAGTTTACAATTTCGCTAGGTAAATTATAATCTAACAGTATTTACAATATTACGGTGACAGATACACAATATTCAAACATAGAGATAAACCTATGAAGAAATGTTTTGGGATAAACACACCGAATCTCTAATCCGATACTACCAAATTCGTAGGCAGAGTCGCTACGCAAGTGTACTACATATTCTATAATACATGGTGCTTAGTAATTTCAAAGCTACAAAACCGTCAGAGCAGTTGGTAAAAAGAAACAATGAGATAAATAGCCCTTGGAATAAAAAGTTCATTTTAGTTAAAGCACTCTCGTTTTAATGAAGCAGGTAATGAGACTGACTCGAGAGCAAACAAGTCCGGGCAGGTCGTGAGGACCCTTCACCCAGCGAGGCTTTGTCACGTCATAAAACTGGATAAAACTGGATATTAGAATCGTTTCATACCTCGTTGTTTTTGAACTCGAAGCTTTTGCGTTAGTTGTCGTAAGTAGTTTGTAAAACAATGGTCTGATATTGTGTCATTATTAATGGAAACTTTAAGATTATTTAAATTTATTTTTGTAAATAATTAAAATAAAAGGAGAAATCTGTTGCATTTCAAACCGAGATACAAATAACAACGTAGTTTTAGAAAAACATTATATACAGGGTGTAAGTCTAATACGGGCGAAGCTCTTAACGGGTGTTTGTTTACGACATAATAAGCACATTCAAATAACTTTTACTTAAAATTAGAGCAATAAATTTTTCCATACAAAATAATTCGGCCCGAAGGAGGAGTTAGGGTGGTGACAAATGTATTCTTACTGCCGTCACCACACGGCGGTATCAGCATAACGCCGTTTTAACAGACATTAACCTGCCGCCAAATAGTAGTGCTGGTACTGTAGCCGTACCATGAGTTGGAAAGTAAAGGATAATATGTTAGGTTTGACTCGATACGTATCGCATTCTATCGCGAGATTGTAGCGAGACTAGCGAGCGCGATGGCCTGCTTTACGTATCGAGTAAAACCTAACGTTACCGATACTTACGGCGAAAAGGGGCCTTTTGGCCCTTTACAAAATTATTATAATAATATATGTTGCTTTAGCGGGCGTATTCCTTTGTACAACACATGGGTGGATTGCAATTTTTTTGTTAAGTTAGTCAAATCGTTAATTTCCGTAACAGTTACTTAATTACGAACAAGTAACTGTCACGGTAAAAAGAAAGTAGGAAAATGGAATAGTATCACTCAAACTCGAAAAGTTTGATATTCTCACCTTCCCGCTTCACCATCTTACTCTGCAATAATAAGTAAAAGTATACCTAATATAACCTACTACCTTGTACCTAACCTACATGCCGAAATCCCCACAAAATGTGGAAAATCAAATATTAATTAACTGGCAACTCTGATCCTAACGTTCATACTGAAACCTATTTTAGCAAAATTTTCATATTATTTATATGATTTTGAATTCGAAAATGGTAAAGTTACATGTGAAAAGTCACACCATAGCTTTTATTTGTAGTTTTGGAGTTCGAACCGCATTTTTTACTGCGCATTTCGTCATTTTGGCGGAGCTGCTTACTTGACTTTGGCCGAACTGTTACTAACTTGACATAAGCCTGACTGTTGCCTGTGGGCAACCAGTGAAGTTATTCGCGAACGATCGCCTACTACGAATCTAGAGGGTATAAATCTATGTGTTCGTACCTACATTGCTGCTCCGATAATCTTAAAAAAAATCTGTGGGGTCATAATTGAGAGTAACTTTAAAAAAACCTTTTAATCTATGATTACACTAATGAATCCCATGCCTGGTTTAATTGATCGCCCGTATTAGACTTACACACTGTATATTACTAAAAATTATAACATCTTAAATTGTCTATTCAGGTATGGGTGTGTTATTTTTCAACAAAAAATCTTATCTTTAATATCAAAAATACAAAATATGCTTTTTTGTATTCGAATTAATATAAAAATTCATTGTTATAGTGTTTAAATATAACATTACGACGCATAATATTATATTTTAATATTAAACGTCTCCTAACTCTCCATTTATCTTAAAATGTCTCTCATTAACACAGTTAGGAGACACTGACTAAGGGCCTAAGTATTTCAGAGTCAGCATAACACTCTTTCTTGACTTTAGTGTCAATATAGTTTAACTTATAACTTCGACTTTGGCTTCATATTCATAGAAAAATTGCGTGGAACAAGATGTATACTTCACAGTAAACAAAGCGTACGGGTATGTACATATTATTATACTGTCAAGCTCGGGGCTATATACTAGTTAATAACCAAACAAAAAAATGTAATTTATGCTTACTGTATTATTGCAATATAAATTGTAATGACTAAGTTTTACGACGGTACTTGGAGCGTGGAATTCTAAATGAAAAACATAAATACTTAAGCACATTTCATAAGTCTTGAAATTGAAATGAATAATATTTAAAAGCAACTGCATATTACATACACAAAATTAGAATTAATTTTTAGGTAATGTGTGTGTGGTAGGGTCAAAAAAATAAGATGAATAAGCTATTCTTAGTTGGTTACAAAAAAACCGTTGGTACACATCGTCGGCTGATAACCAAAACTCACTATAAAAACTGTCACTACTTAATTCTTCGCAACCTCTTATATCAGTATTGAATCAGAACTTAGATACGATCTCAATTTCAAGTAGGTAAAGGCTGTCCCAGAAGTAAAGAGACAAATTTCAAATTTCGAACTATTTGAAAATATTTTTATTTTCTTAAGAAAAATAACTGGTATCGCCACCGTATGCCTCATATCTGTAAAATTTAGCGGGATATACGATTGTATTATTGAAAGTTTAATAATGAAAGGAGCTGATCACGAAGTATTTGCTAAAGAGTTGTTCAGAATTATGAATGTCATGGAAAACGGACACGATATGTAATTTTTCTTCAGATGGAGTAAGGAGAACTACTTTGTATCGAATTATAAAGCGTTTTGAAGAATCGCATGAATATACTTTCAAGAAGATTCCGGGAAAAAATATACTATTTCCGTAGCTATGAACATGAATAAAGTAAAAAAAGTGTATGAACGGAATCCTTCGATGTCTGTTAGAGCTGCTGCGGATAAATCGAAAATATCTAAGTCAAGTATAGCTCGTATTAAATCATGTGACCTAAAGCTTAGGGCATTTGCAAAACTGTCAGCTCCTTAGTACTTTAAGAACCAGGAAGTGCGAGCAAAAAGAGGATGCCGAAGAATATCTGAAAAAACACTGAAAATTTTTCTCATAATTGATGATGAGACTTACGTGACCGTGGACCCAACGGATATTCCTGGGAAGCAATACTACCATGCGACTCGACGAGACTCCGTAGATTACTCGCAAAAAATTGTAACAAAGGTCAAATTTTTCAATAAATATCTCGTTTGGCAAGCCATAGACCAAAATGGCAATACGTCTTAACCATATATTTGCACAGGCTCTATGAACGCACGTATTTATTTGAGAGAATGTATGATAATGCGATAAATTTCGTTCATAGATAAGCATTACCCGAGGGAAGAAATTATATTCTGGCCGGATATGGCGTCATGCCACTACGCCTCGGAAGTCACTCAACATCTAAAGGCTGCAGGTATAGATTTTATACAAAAACATAACAACGCCCCAAATGTTCCCCAAGCTGTGTATTGAAGCTTATTGACCTTTATGTAAACGATAAAATAAAAAACAAACAGAAAAACCTAAATCGTTGACTGGATTTAAGCATAGATGGACTAAATTGGCTAAAATTGTGGCAGCTAGGTCTCGAAAAGCTGTATTGAGACGAGTAGCAATCAACCTTAGAAAAAATGGCTACAGAGGCTTTACACAAGCAAATTTAATATAAAATAACAAATAAAATGAAATTCTGAATTTAACTAAACGTAAATAGTAGTGCTTTGTAAGATTTTTTTATTAAATATTTTCATTCGAATCTTGTCTCTTTACTTCTGGGACAGCCCATATTTGTTACTTAGTGAGTTTTGGTTGTCAACCGACGACATATCATCTGCCTTTCTCAGTAATGTAATGTTAATGGTCAGTGACATTTCAATACCTTTGTCGAGGGTTGCAACACTCATAGGAGGAGTTGGGCTGGTGACAGATATGGTATTCTAACGTACATGCACGGCACATCTTACAGACACATCAGCCTATGATAGTCCACTGCTGGACGAAGGCCTCTCCTACTAAACTATGCGTATATATGCATTAGGAGGTAAACGCCCATAATCGCCACGCTGGGCAAGGGGATTGGCGATCGCAGTAATGATGTTACAATGATGACGCTGCTGCCCATCATCAATCGTTATCAAAACTGGTCAGTGACACTTCCTTAGTCGACTCTTACGACACCCGGAGGAGGAGTTTGGGTGGTGACAAATGTATTCTTACTGCCGTCACCACTCGGTCTACACGGCTTACAGATGGTATGTTTTAAATCACTAAAATAGATTACGCTCGCCATCTGCTGAGAGGGAAAGAGGGGAAGTGGCCTCATTAATGACTTCGTTTACTTTTCACCACTGGTCGCACTCGCGGCCGTAAATTGCATACAAGCACTTTACCAGCAATATGCTTAAAACGGAGCCATTAAAGGAAAACGAGCATTAGTATTTTACTATGACGTTATCATATCCCACGAGGCAAACAAATGAAATTCTGTTTCGTCGTTCGTATAATCAACTACAGATTGGCAACGATATTGCCTTCGATTCCAATTCCATTCACAATTGTCTATTTCAATGCACTTAATACTTGCAGTTCAATACAAATAGTAGGTATTAATCATGAGTCTAATAGTCGAAATGGATACTCGTACTACCTAATAAATCAGGTGAGCTGTTTGGGTTGTTTGCTTTGTATTCTGTGACCAATTCATAGTGATAGAAATATACTCTTGAATACAATTTCCATAATTATACACTTTAGTAAGATTATTCAAAGTTATTATTGATTTTTTTATGCAATTAATAAATATATCGTCTTTTCCTAACTTTTTCTCTAAATCTCTTCAGTATATTATTTAGGGTTCCGTAGTAAAGTAGGAAGCCTAATGGGTCATTTGCAGAAAAAGTGTACCTTTTAATGTCACGAAAATAAGTATGTAAATTGAGATTTCTCAGTTTAGTTACTCTCATACTAAAGGTATGAAAAATTCTGTAACAAATTTGAGATTTTTTTATCAGTTTCATTACATTTATGAATTCATTATGAATATGGGCTTATAAAATACTTTAAAATAAAACTATTTCAAACATAATTAAACAGGGCCAAGTAGTTTTTAAGCATGGCCTTGATTGGTATTTTCCTATAAACTTTACTCCTATAAAAACATTCTACACATTTCTGAAAACTATGTTCATACCTTTTATCTAATAAACGTTTCAGCGGTTGGTTCTACGTACATTCCCAATTCAATTTCCCGTGTACACATAAATAAAGGTATCTAACATGTCGACATTGTTGGGATAGCTTATGTCGGCTGTGGTAACTCCGTTGGGTTTTAAAAGTGGAACCAAGAGGGATTTGAATGTCCAAAACAAACAGAAAGCTTACAGGACATCCGCAAACTTCCTGTTTAATTAAATGTCTGTTTGTGCAGACCGACTGACGTTTTCTACATTACCGCGGGATATTGAAACAAAAAAGCTTTACGTCGCTTCATTTCTTTATGTAGGTCCAAAATACGGCATTTGGAATGGTTAGAGCCTGCCGTTTGTCGAATTGTTTGCCCCGAATTCTTTTTGGGCTCTCTAAATGTAGAAAATGATTCACGTGGAGTAAGGGAATCGGGATTTCAGATGTTTTGTTTCCAGCCAGCGGATCGATTGCACTTTGTTTTGGAAATAAACCGAGATATATTATATTGTAGATTTTTATTTTAAGCTGCTAGGGGGTGTAGTCTCCGAATAAATTTGTATGTAGGTGAACGCACAAGATTGTTCGTCGGTGGCAGTATATGTGTTAAGCTAATTCTAGTCTACCGAAGAGTCAGTTATGGTCGTTTAAATTTCCACCAAAATAATTTTAAAGTACATTATGTCCGCTGAATTTTTGCATGTGAAAAGCACACGTAACATACTCGTAATGAAGCTAGGATTTAAAATTTCAAATGTTATAGTTATTATTATTAATAATTTCGTCAGTCACATATTTTCTTCGTTTATTTACGTGTATCATAAATCAAACCCCCTATAATACAAAACAATTATATTATTAAATGGAATAAAACTGCAATAAAATATTTAAGAGAAAAGCCACTTGAAGGAATGTAATTTAAAGGCGCAATCGAAGGAAACCCTCAAGAGATGCAAACGTTACCGCTCTTTACATTCATTTTCGTGCCGTCGATCGCTTTATACGCAATGAACCTTCAAATCCCCGAGGAATTCCGAACAATGCTCATGGCCAGTAGCAAGTCATGTCATGACCCGAGTCCAAATAGAGAGCTCGTCTTAAAATATTCAGGTTACGGCCCGTACGGCCAGCGGTAATTTGTATTTGGGTTGGTCACGCAATGATGGTCAAACACAAGCGGTCCCTCCGCGTGGTTTTAGACGTTTTTTTTTGTATCTAGATAAACGTTTGTTATCTTGTTAAACGAGCTTTAGTGCTGCGCCATGTTATTACCGGGGTTATTTCTCTGGGGATACTTTAAATAATGCACGAGTCTCAGTACAATCTGTCGTAAAATACTACGTTTATCTCAGACGTTGAATAGAATTTTTGTTAGATACTTTCCAATTGTGTATATTTCTAAGTGTAATATTTGAAAGTGCAAACCTAAACATTCTAAATAGGTATAATATTATATAAATAATCTAAATTACATCGATCATAAAATAATTATATAAACTAAATGTCTTCGTACAAAATAAATCGTTTTTTAAAACGAGTTTTTATATTAACAATTTATAAAAAAACGTGTATATAAACAGTAATACGTACCTATAAACAGAAATACATAGCAAGCAACGAACAACACTAATCAATTTAGATTACAGTCGCAACGTATTTAGTAATTATTATTGTTCTAGCAATGTATAATAACTTAACTTCGATTTTTTTGGCCTTATAAACAACCAGGTTGCCAATCCAGCTATACTAAAAGAATATTAAAGTCACTCACGATTCTATTAAAATAACTAGGTACGAACGAGCCTAAATAATTAGATCAGATATATAACAGAAGGTAGATTGAGTGGCTCACGAATATCCGCATGTATTCAGAACACCATAAGAAAAACATGGTACATCAATAACAAGGCATCTGTATTTACTGAAAGAGTCACACATACCAAATAATACATGTTGAGAAAACAATGTTTTCAAAAATTCAAGAACATCATTTTTGCTTGAGAATCAGATATAATGCGTGCAAAGGAGAGACTGAAATGGTTTATGACCTAAAAAGCGTTTTTGTGATTTAGAGTTTTCGGATATACGTAGTGCACTCTAGGTAATGTATAACTATTAATTCTTCTGTCACTGAATAGAATTGCTTTATTTCGCGGCTCAAGAAATGTGAGCTCGGATCCAGTTTATAGGTGTAAGGAATCCATTCTAGATGATTAACCGTTTATCACTGTTTTTCTTCGGGTTTCTCCTTTATTTTTCCTTATCTGTGGATGTTTGTCGGTTGAGAGGAAAGTTGGTAAGCTTGGTAATGCCTTTTGCTACTTTGGTGATAAAAGTCCGTAAGCATATGAGAGATGTAACCAGTTACTTATCTTAAATGACATCTTCTGGCACTGAGGTAAAAGATAAAATTAAAACAATACTCATAATCTTATCTCAAATTACACAAATGGATCTAGTCTCACAATAGATATGCTAAATATGTCGTATGTTGAAAGTACTTACTAAAGACTTGCAAGTAGTTACAAAATTATGAGTAATATCCACATACCCAATTTCATAAACATACCTACCTACCCATTATGAAACTAATAATTTTATAAAATTGACCAAACTTTGATATGATAGAACTACCAGCATCAGCTAATTATTAACTGAATGTAAATTTGTAGGTACGTTGATTAAGCTGCAGATTCAATACCGCCTGACTAAATTCGATAGTGTCAAGTTGAGTTGAAATAGCCGTCAGAGAGGATTTCCTATCATATCTAGTGGATCGCTATGTATTACGTCATGACTTTAGAACGTATTTACGTTACGTAGGTACTAGGTCGATTTGTGTAAGAAGTCCCAAAACATTTCATCATCATCATCATCATCATATCAGCCGAAAGACGTCCACTGCTGAACACAGGCCTCCTCCAAAGATTGCCACAATGACCGGTCCTGCGCCACCCGCATCCAGCGGACTCCTGCGACATTCACCAGGTCATCAGTCCGCCTTGGGGGGCCTACCCACGCTACGCCTTCCGGTACGTGGTCACCACACAAGAACCTTCCCGCCCCAACGGCCATCGGTTCTACGCGCAATGTGCCCCGCCCACTGCCACTTCAGTTTAGCGATTTGGAGAGGATAAAGAGTATATATCTTTAGAGAGGTTATATCTTTTTATTTAATATGTCTCAATTTATAAATAAATAAATGTTATGGGACATCTTACACAAAGCCACCTAGTCCCACGGTAAGCTCAATTAAGGCTTCTGTTGTGAATACCAAGCGACGATATATATTATAATAGATTGATGTTTATAGATACTTAAATACATAAACAACCCGGACTAAAGGATCAAATATTTGTGATAAATAAATCCGCAAATAATGCTCTCGCCGGGTTTTGAACCCGGAACCTCCAGCTTCGTAGGCAGGGTCACTAGTACTAGGTAGGCTACGGGGGCTGACAGGAATTAAATATTTTGGTGTAAATACTCTTCTTGATTTCTACAAATAATGATTGGAATACAATTCACTTTTGCGCTTACATTTTTAAGTGTTTTAAAAAAATACATAATTTAAAATATTATATTATAGGTATTGGCCCACGTTTCAAGAAAATCCAAACCCAGAACACTGAATATAATTTAAGACACAAAATCATTACTAGGAATTGCAATTTGCAGTTAAATTCTTACACTTAAATATTCGTATTTAGATTTTTTGTTGGTAATCAAATTACTCGAATTACATATTAGACTAAAAATGTATAGCATGTAATAACGTCGTCTTAAGTTCCGAGAGAAGAATCGCATAAATCAGGGTGCGAATGCGTACGCTTCGGCTTTCCCGTTCTGATGAAAAACAACATCATTACACCCGCTCCAAGTAATGTTGCGTAACGGTGGGCTGTAACTCAGGCACTGGTCTCACCGCGAGCTACTAAGCTATGAACTATCGGCTATAAACACGAACAAAAGATACGCCCTCCCGTGTAAAAAAAGAGACACGGCGATACTCGCCCGGCTGTGATAGCTGATAGCTGGACGAGTGTCGCCGTGTCTCTTTTATTTACACGGGAGTGCATATTTTTTGTTCATGTTTATAGCCGATAGTTCATAGCTTAGCAGCTCGCGGTGAGACCAGTGCCTAAAACTACGAAAATGCGAACAAATTTCACGTCTTGCTTTGTACGAAATATTTATGGGTAATGGAAGGCTACGGTTGAAGCTTGTTTCGATAACAGCTAAACGAAATGCGAGGACATAAAAATAAATGTTACTGTGCGTCCATTTCGGAATTCTTTCAAAGTGTCAAACGTTTTATAAGAAAGTATAAGTGAAAAAATTAAGAGAAGCTAATATTTTCTTCGGTTACTGCGAGAAATAGGTACTCATGAAATAAAACTATGAAAAACGGATAAACTCGCGTACATTAATTAACTTTAACTTCATTCCGACGTTTCGAACACTTTACAGGGTTCGTGGTGTTTTAAGAGAAGCTACTGTTGTATGTAATTATGTAACCTATATACATACAGTATTTTTTTGTCTTTTTTCGCATTTTAATCCAGTATTGCTACTAGTACTTACATACACCGTTTTGTATCTATAATATTCAAATATTGTTCATCAATTGACGGGGAGTTCGATTGACAACGCCATATAATTAAAATTTCAATAAATTGAGTTACTTTTATTTAAATACTGAGAACAAACCCCTATAAATGAATTGAATAAAATAAAAAAATATTAATTTAAATACCAGATTTTATAACCTATAACATAGTATTAAAATAACTTACATATTCATTCAAGAAATAGGTGCTAGACCCACTTAACCCAATTTTAAAAAGTACTTCCCGTTCACTTAGTCAAATCGCATTAGGGAAAATACGATAAAATTTGAATTTCAATCTATGTCTAAATCGCATTTATATGCACTTGCCGTAATAGTATTCGTACATTGACTATCTAAATTGGCTGCTGTTGTTGTAAATATTTATTAACCATTTTAAAATTTTAGCTCTACGTAAGTATGTTATGTTTGTTTAATATAGAGTTTCATTTCTGCTACGTAAATACTTAATAAAGCAAACTTTGTCAGTAAAATAAGACACGTGATTATTGAATATAACTTAAAAAAAACAACAGTGTAAAAAACCTTTGCTACGCAGTCCACTGTTGAAAACAAAAACCATCTTAGTTACTCTATAAATAATAAGATTTGGGACCAACTAAAGTCTATGAACAAAAACGCTATTTTCATAGGTAATGACCATAATATAAGACAAATTACCCATTACATATAAATTAACCATTACCCGATGCACATGTAGACAATTTTGTTATAATCTACACGGGTCGATAAGCAAAATGCTTACTTTACTCCCCGCGGCCTTATCAACCGAGCAAAACCCAACGCCAAAGGTGAAACGACCGGCCTATTATTTTGATGATGCGACAAAGCTTTTGAATATAACTCGAATAAAAAGTCTATTATATGCCCGACGACGAGTCACTTTCAAGGTTATTGTATTTATCTTCATAATGATGTACTTTATCGGTGAAGGTTAGTCGTTTGGTCAATTTAATTAATGCATACTGATCTTGGCACCTCGGATTTAGTCAAAAAAAACTTGGCCGGAAGTAGCATCGTATAACAAGTTGGCACTATTTTAAAACATTACCTGAGTGTACTGCGTAGCTGTGATAAGTGCAACAAGCAAACATTAAAGATAAAAAAAACGTCAGTCGTCGCTTTGCCGTCAAAAACCGAATAAATTATATGACTTATATACATACTGATAAATTGTTGTTCAAAGCCCTTCATTTTGATACCCTACTCGATACGTTTCTTACATATTTTTGGGGGTTTGACAAAATTGAATATATAGGCCGCCATTTTAGTTTTAACGTTATGTCATATACCCTATGACACTCGCGGTACAATAAGAATTCTACCATTACCTTAAAATTCTAAATCGGTTAAAGCATTACGTATTTCTAGGGGTTCAAAGAAACTCACATTGAGCGATATCCACATATCCACACGTAACTAGTATATTTTTTGTATACATGGGTATGCCTACATAAGCCCTGACAACAGTACACTCCTGTGGGCAGTCGTGTAAAAAGGTGGCTAAACTATACTACACTAAGTCTAGGGACCTACAACGTACCTGAAATGATGTAAGCTCAGCAACAAAGCAGACTATCATCGACAGCGTTATGTGTCAGCATCACCTAGTTGGACTAAACGGCGCGCGTAGGCGTCTAAGCATGCTTCGGTGATGACCGTGCCGCATACTAGTCCCTTTCTGGGTTCACCTTTTCACTTTGAATTGCATTGTCACTTCACTAGTACCATTGATGTCACTGAGGTTTTGTTTGTCACTTTTAAATTTTATTTAAGAATTGTTTTGTCTTGAATGAAAGAAACTGCATCATCTGTTTTGATTTAAATAACAACTATGTTTTAAGCCGGCTATCCTATATATAATAAACCTTCATAAAAATAATGTTTAGAATTCTAATCACAAATTTTACTTAGCTTAGAAGTCAGGGGCTTCAAACTCTTAAGTTATGTTTATTTTACATATATAAATTGTAAACAATAGTAGATACAAAAATCAATTATTCTAGGCGAGGGCTCTGACCTCTGAAACACAGGTTTTACCTAGCTCAGAGGTCACCCTCAAAATCATTTTTAAGCTGTAATTTTAATACACCCTTTCTGGCAGTAAACATATTTTTTAAACGAACTCATACCAAGACAGCTAAATATTTTGGGATTTTTTTAACATCGCAAATTAATACCTAACTTTAATACAGTTAATGAAACGAAAACTTCGAGTATCTACTTTAACCATAAGTATATACTGCAGGATAGATAGAAGCGCTCGTTGACAAGGCCTTTTTAGTTTTTTTGGACGATATACGAGCTTTCGAGTGCACTCTACACTAAGCGGAAACCTTCCGTTAGTCACCCGTAGGGTTGCCTCGTAATATTTAGTTTATCAATTATGTAGGTATTTTTATTTTCATTAACTTGCAAGGAAATTATTGATGTTCTTAATACACGGCTGCAAAGTACAAGGTTTCAGGCGAGGCCAGGAGAAGAAGTTATTAATGGAATTTCATACAACTCTTTAGATAGGTCGTAGGTAGGGCGTGCAAGCTGGTTTTTATTTGTACCTATCAGGTAACGATGAATAACCAGTTATTAATCGGTTTTTCCATACTTTCCAAAACCGGTTTGCATGCCCTAGTCTTAGGCTGGCAAAGTCCTGTTTTTTAACTTCCATTCCACATAAATTTAAGCACAGGCATCATCTCATACAGCCAATAAAAAAAATGTAAAGAGCCACATACACGAGCTACAATTAACGCACCCCCGGCTGATCGTGCTTTTTAGTGCACATTTACTTGTTTACTTTTTTCCTGTAGTCACTTTAAAAAAAATAATTTCTGTGTGTCTTCAGCTAGCAACCCCTTTCGTCTCGACCTCTGTAGTAATATTCCTACTATTAAAAAATAAATTCACTTGAAAATTATCTTTGAGATCAGATTCTTATCGACGAATATTTTAGTTCGTCCCTTTTTTGCATAACAAAATGCCGCCAGCATTTCTGCTTATTGAGTAATTTTTTTGCAAATCATGGGCTAATTCAATAATAATAAATTCCCACAAAATTGAGATTGCTTTTACCAATCACACTGGTTACACATGATTTTGTTGTCGTTTTTAAAATTACCACGTTATCAAATATAATGCCTTGGTAATTATTACGTGAATTTGGGTCACGTTCCACATTTAGCTACGAACATTAAATTGATTTAATTATATTTGTGCCGCTACGTTGGCCTTCCGTTGAGGAATTTGGAAATTTAAAAACTCAGTACTTACTCACGAGACAGTAATATTAAATTTTGTAGATTTTTTTGCTTGGTACTTAGTTGTTTGCTTAGTATTCTTGTTAGTAATCGTATTGAAGATATCACGAACACAACACATCGAGTATAATTATGATGTTTAGCTATTGTTAGGGAAACTTAAAAATACCTAAAATCCGACACGGCAAAGTAAAAACCTTAAAATAAGAGAGTTTAAGCATGAGACTTCAACGAGTAATAAATTCACACACGTGTCTAGTTTAAAAGGAGTTGCATACGAGTATTAAGTTTTAGTCCATGCCGTGGTTTTTGTTACATTTATTTCTAGTTAGATATCATCGCTATAAACGGTTTACCGGTCATTCGTTTATGCAAATGCATGACAATAATAATTACTAATTAGTAAACTGCGAGTTGTAAGGTAAATTATTAAAAAAAAAACCGGCCAGGTGCGAGTCGGACTCGCGTACGAAGGATTCCGTAGCAATAAATGCACATAAAATAACTCAAAATTACACTGTCCAACAACCGTTGACAGTAGAAAAGGTGGCAAAGAAGAATGAAAAAGTAGGGGCGCGCACCCGATAAATGAACATATGCGGTCCAAGATATTTGTATAGAGAGCAGTGACAGGAAGAAAACCCCATAGGAGTCACGTTCCTCGGACATAAGGCCACGACTAACAAGATGAAGTAGAATACTCCGCTCATAAAAAAAAATTAATTGCCGCCTTTTTTACTGCCCAAGGATTTTAGGCACTAGTCTCACCGCGAGCTACTAAGCTATGAACTATCGGCGATAAACACGAACAGAAGATACGCAGTATATGCATTACGCACTCCCGTGTAAATAAAAGAGATACGGCGATACTCGCCCAGCTATCAGCTATCACCGCCGGGCGAGTATCGCCATGTCTCTTTTATTTACACGGGAGTGCGTATCTTTTGTTCGTGTTTATAGCCGATAGTTCATAGCTTAGTAGCTCGCGGTGAGACCAGTGCCTTAGACATAATTTAACTTCGTAATAACCAAAAATAAGACTTTCAATTTTAGTTTTCATTAAGATCTGCAACTAAGGCGAATGTACAATTGTTTAAAACCTTTTTCCCCTCACTAGCTCGTAAACTGCTCGTATATCCTTTAATACGAACGTGTAAAAACGCATATTATTCACTTGTGTGGCAAAGTAATGATCTTGGTTTTGGAATAACAAAACGTAAAATGCTCATGGAAATTGTTCCATATTAATGATAATTAAATAATTTGTTTGAGAATTTAGTGTAAAATACAAACCTTTATACGTATAATATGATGATTTTAACATATAAATCCTAAAATTCCATAAGTAACAATTGTTTTAGTGAATGATGATAAGATGACTAGATGCAATCACAAAACGCAGAAAATGTCAACGTCAACATTGTCAAAGAATATTATAGGTTATAATCTTTATTTACCGACTCGAACACGCATAAAAATAGTAAACTAAACAACTTTCCGGGTGTTCTGTTATAATTTTGTAAAAATAATGAATGAGAATGATTTAATAATGCATTGGCGTTGGTGTGCAACTACAGGAATGTGTTAAAATCGTGCTGCGTTTACTTTTTCGTGGTAAGTTTACTGCGACAAAATCTTGCATTAAATACATGATGCATTTGGAAAATTATTATCACTAACGATGATCTATGATAATGATGATTGTAATGTGAACAAATAATTACCTTTTTTGAGTTTCCTCGCTATAGTGAGGGGAAAAGTTTTGTGTTACACACGGGTGCAAATGTATTTTACTTCTCGTATGTTAAAACACTCGCTGCTCAGGATTCTATTTTAGAACCACTCGCTTCGCTCGTGGTTCAACTATAGAATCCTTTCGCTTGCTCGTGTTTCAATTTCATACTCGCGGGTAAAATACAAATTTGCACCCTTGTATAACAAATAACTATTTATTAGCGAAATAGTTTGCCAGCCCTATAGCTGCCGACATCGCTTGATCCAGTGCAGACGGCTCGCGTACAAAGCACATCGATCAACTGGCCTAGCTCCGACTTTGGTCACGTAATATGTAATTTTGGATCTTGTTCCCTGTACGTAGGTTTTAAAATATAGGTATGAAGTTTATGGGCATGTCGCTAACTATTTTGAATTTAATTCCAGGACATTGTATGTAGCTTTACGTTGCAAACATTTTTTGAAGTTTATAACTCCTGGACCCTAGTTGAATCATGAATTGATTTGTTGGTAATAATAATTATTAAAACTAATATATATATATATTTAAGGCGAATAGCAAGAGAGCGATCTTTGCCCAGTAGTGAGACCATATTACAGCCTAGAAAAAATATAGCGTTGAAATAAGCTTGTACTTACAAAACCTTGATGTATTCTAACGAACCAGCTTCGTGCTCAAATGTTTTGGTTCATAGTTTATTTTCATTTCAATTCAGTTAACGACTATGTGAGAATGAGACAGAATACATGGTCGAGACGATTGGCCCTTGTGCATTAAGGCTCGTCTCAATATGCAGATTGCAGCCAATTTGTTAAAGTGGGCAATTGATTAATAGAAAGCAATCCAGTCATGCTATGGGGTTGGATTATTCTTATTTATTGTTTTCAGAATTAGTAACGGAATAATGTATGTTATTAAAAAATAATTTGTTTTGTGCAACAATAAAACTAATTTACAATGATTTTTATTTTTGGCACTTGAAAACATGTCCTCAAAAGAAACTATGGGCCACTGAGTTTTTGACTTTGGCTTAAAAACTTTTTACTTTGTAACATTAAATTTATAAAAAAAAAACACATAGCTGTAACACAACCAATAATTACTATTTAACAGTTTAAGTTTATTGCTGTAACTATTAACAACAAAAAAATTTAAACTCGCTTATTTGATTACACTTATAAAAACTTTAGTAAGGTTCACGAGACGGCCCTCATTTTCTTTTCAGTAGTATAAATATTCCGCTACACTTTCCCATTTATGAGTTATTTGTCTTCTATCCAACGCCGAACGCGGCATACAGCGTTTTCCCATACAATATTATTATAACCTTAAATAGCAAAATACTATACCCAGTACGGTACCGTGTCTGAAAAAGTTTGATTGTACATTTAAATATATTACCTATCCTAAAAGATTACAAAACATTTTTTTGCAAAAGTGAAGAATTCATACTGTTTTTTATATCATTACAATAAATAAGTAAGATACGAATAAGTATATTTTCTCGAACGTGTTACCTATTACATGGAATTATTTCTAGCTACTATCAAAGTTAAGCCGTTAATGTATATCTCATGCTCTATGTTTCAAACTTTAGACGTTTTTGAAACAAAATGTCGTCGTGAACCAAGTGTAAGGTTTTAGCAAGATAAAACAATAAAGAGCTGAAAAGTTTACAAAGCAGATAAAACAAAAAGATATGTTACTTTTATTATACATTTTAGAAATAAAATAACGTAAGCTTTAGTCTGATTGTGTGTAATTATAGAATATGAATACGGAATAAAACTGTATTGCATATCCCCAAGGTTTTTACTAACATTTGTCCTATAATGGATCCCGCAGGCTGATAATACAGAAAACATGCAAAAAAGATATTATTGTTATAACAATGAAACATTAAAACAATGTTTATTACAAGATGTAAGTATGTATTACTTAAAGCTTTCATTTATCGCAAACTGATCGTTCTGTTAACTTTTTGCACGCTAACGACTGATATATCGGCACCGCAGGCTCAACGCCAAAGACCGATGTATAAGTCTTGGTCTACATAGAAATATAGACCTTGATGTGATTAAAATTCAATTTCAGTTTTAACAACTTGTTGACGTGGGATATGACCGACAGCTTTTGTATTTAAAGTGTCGGCAAAAAGGTTAATGTTCACATTTGTAATAAAAATGTGTTGTAATTAGGTACCTAATGACTTCATATAACTAACACAACTGTTATTTTGGGTGAAAATCTAAGCACACTATTAAAAGTCATAACTATTTCGGAAAATAAATTGATAAGCACGAAACACAGACCTCATTGGTGCAATTTATGCCCGAGTGAATCGTGTTAACACGTAGCTTTGCCCAAACAAATTTGTCTATGCCCTCACTCGGTTTGCTTACTTCGATGGCGCCACGCTTTATTATTCTCACAGAATATACGGAGCAGATATAACTGCCTGGGTATGTAAATATATATTTGCTACATAGCACAAATGTTTGCGAAGCGTCATAAGTCAGTTAATTGACCAATCAATATCTCAAAAGCTCGTATCTTGTAATATATGCCGAAGTCCTTATCTAATTAATGGTCTTAAAAAGAGACTTGTATTAAGTGAAAGTATGTAAACAATTCAGAGAAAAAACAAGAACTAACTATATGTTAACTAGTTTAATATAACATTTGATTCATCATCATAATATCAGCTAAAATATGTCCACTGCTGGATACAGGCCTTCCCAAAGATGGCCGTTGGGGTTGAAAGATTCTCGAGTGGCAGCCCGTACCCGGAGGGTGCAGCTTTTTCTTATTATTTATTTGTGAGCATATAAAATATACAGTGACATAAAAACAAAGTCTCACAAAACAGTTTTCACAGTTACAGGGTAGGCACAAGATAGACTGATGACCTGGTGAACGTCGCAGGTGTCTCTGGATGCGGGTGGCCCAAGACCATTGATTTAGAATATGTAAGTGGATCCAAAACAGCTCAAAAAAATGGCCCCAAAAATGGGCTGCAGAAGTAAATATTGCGGTCATTTTGCTCCGCTATTCAGTTCTGACAGTTGACATTTGGTCACCTTACGGTATAGCATCATTATTCCTTAAACATAAAAAGTTTCTACTATTTTGTGGTGTTGTTCGCAAATTTGACACTTATTGCTCACTTCACAAAGTTTTTTATTCTTTGAGTTTTTTTTATTATAGTTTATTGTAAGTGAGCGTTATTAGCTTCAACTGAAACATGATAGAAATGACTTTTAGTGCCACTTTTCTTGGTTTTTTTGTTTGGCTCTGTGCGTCCATTTATGACATAATGTCATTGCCCAAGACCGATCATTTTGGTAATCTTTAGGAGGATTTTTATAATTATTTTTATTATGGTAGTAAATCCACAGTTATCTTTTATTTTATGTTTATTTGGACTAGGAACAGTCATAATATCCAACCTACACTATACCTTGTCTCTTGTTTTCCTTTGAATTATTATTGCGAGTTTCCAAATGGAAGATTTCATTTTATTTTGAGATAGGTAACGGTTTAGGATAATATCTAAGCCCACATTTATTGATGCGTATAAAATACTTATACTTCAAACTAAATTCTATCAATACAATAGTTTTGATATTGTAATACACCAGTAGATTTTATTTACCAATATTTTAATCAAAGGTAAATATTTTCTTTGTGAATAAAACGTTTTGATATTTTGATACGCATAAGAAATAATCACGAAAGATTTCTCCAAGATTCCATCTTCACACACCGATTTGGTGCCAACATGACCATTCGGTTTGTTGTGAAGTCGTTTAAAAAAAATATCGAAATCGGTTGGCGTGGTATTGAGTTATTTGTCAATTTATCTTACACAGGATTAATGCCATTTTTTAGGACTTATTATATGGTTTTCTCATGGATGCTATTGTCATAACTAGACCAAATTAATTAGTCCCATCAATAATTAAGCATCAGCTTTCAAATAAAAACAGAATCATGCAAATCAGTTCAACCAGTCGGAAGTTCTGAGGTAACAAATCTAAAAACAATTAAAACCATAGTCGAATTGAGAACCTCTAGCTTTTTTTGAAGTCGTTTGAAAAATGTATTCAACTTTGTACCCTAACAGTGCACAGTGTAGCCACTGGAAATCGTACACCTTGGATCGTTAAACGGTCTGGCACTTCTAGATTGGTAATCTGTGGTTTTATTGAGGCAGTCCAAGATAGTGGCAGACTCGCCGGCGGCGGCGGCGGTCGATGCATGGACTCGTCAATAAACCATGGAGATGACGCCCTATTGTCTTCGCCCTATTGTGTTTGACTATTATTTATCAATTCTATGATAAATTTCATTCCAGCTGAGAGCTTTTGATTGAACAGCATTATTCATATTTCATTAATGAAATATTTAGCTGTCCGAATACCTTATTTGTATTAGTGTATTGTTCAGTAATTACTAAATTTCTTAACTCTAAAGATATCGTCTTACTGACGGTATAGATATAATATGTTTTAGATATCTACAATGTAGCTGTCATAGCAGGTCTACGCTGAAACTTGCTGTTACTTGAATACGCTACGAGATTATTTTAATGCAAGGCAGTAGATTATTATTTCGTAACATGATCTCTGCCTTCGTTTGCCATTATATATTTAAATATGTAATTTTTTTGTATTTGTTTATTACATTGTATTTATGCGTATTTTATGTATTTTATATAATTCCTCCTTTGTTGGGTTCATTTATTTTGCTATGTCTGTGTGTATTTATAGCTATCCTTTTTTATCTCTTTCTTTTAACACTACCTTATAACCGTTGTACGTTTCTTTAGTTGTAATTTCCTACTACCCCAAGGTTGTCTGGAAGAGATCGCTTTTTAGCGATAAGACGGCCTGTTGTTACCTCATTTTAATTTTCTTTTTTAATGTTTTAGTTTTTGGCGCAATAAACAATATTTATTATTATTTTAATCTGTTTTACTTTAGATGTAACAGATCAATAATTTAATTACCAACTCCATATGCCGTTAAATTGATTACTGAATCATAACTTCACTAGCAACCCGCCCCTACTTTGCATCAGATACAATACTGGTTAAACTACAAAAACCTTCTTCTTCGACCTTTTTATCTACTTCAAAAAAACCAGCTTTAATCAATCGCGCAGTTTTAAAAATTTAAGTTTTACATACGGGTGGATTTACAGCAACAGCGACTTTGTTTTAAACTTTGTTGTGATTGTAATTTAATTACTTAATTTGATATATCATAGTATAATTACAGCCGTTTAATTTGAACGCCAATGTTTGGTTTTAAACTCTTACGTCGTAGCAATCGTGGACTGGCATATAACTTCATTATTTAAAGATCTACAAGTTATTGCTTATCGTAGCAGACGACACGAAGAAAAACTATTTCGTCTTAAATGCTAGACTTATCCTCGTAGCGATTCTTATTGTTAGTTTTTTTACGTTTTTATTGTAGACGGTTTCTTTATTACTTGCTTTATTTTCTTCATTAAGTGCCAAATCACGTGTCCCTTGCCTTATTGCGAGGACTTTCAATTACGAAGAGACAAAACAATTTTTCATCCTGTGTTTTTTAAGTCTACCGAATTTACTTTAATAAATACGTGCTCTTTTAGTTATGCTGTATCATTTGGGGCCGAAAATACACTACCCACAAATAATACCAAAAATAATTTGTTAACCCTGAACATCGCAGCTTTCGTTTGATTACTTTAAAAAAATCCTCGCGTGTCTTTCACACGTGTTATGTCCAATTTTGGATAGCAAATATAGAATAAGTAAAAGATTCTGTAACCGAAGCTCAAGAAAACATAATATATTATGCTCAAAACTCAAGGCTAAGATATCATGAATAAAAATATTGATTATAGTTTTAATTGTTTATGAGCATTTCATTGATAATAGATATAAGGCAGAACATTAAAGAGGTTTCTTATTTTTTTATGTGACAGCCTTAAATAAATTCAGATACGTACTGTATTATTCTTTCAGCATACTTTAGGCTTAAATTACACCATGTATCGGAAAATGATTGATGGTAAAGGAGTTGTATTTAAATGACAATCAAAAGATACGTCCAAATAGGTCAGACCCGTTGTGTGGGTGTGGGTAAATCGTGCACAACAATGGGTGTGCCAACGATAATTACGACCCTTTCAATATTTCAAGAATTAAATGCGGGAAAGAACGAATTTCCAGCAGGGAAAGATCTATTTGAAAAAGATAATGTCTCCTTCGTTTCACTTGATTTGTCGTACTGACAAATCGTTTGCCAAGACAATTAGATAAATTCTGGCTGCACAAAGAACTTCTTAAAGAAATGGCTTTGAATATTTATTTTAATACGATAGAGGAGTATGGTACACGCAATCTTGCTTGGACAAATATTGGAAAAAGTAATTCGGCACCCATTCTATGCTTTTGGTAAAACATGATTTTCTGTTAATAAAAATATTCCGTTTTCAAATGGTTTTCAAAATAGTCCTGAGCTAACTTAAATGTTTGTTTTAGTTGTATTTATTAATTTAACTTGCATTTATTTTGTAACTTGTTTCTTTGAAGAAATAGGCTTGCATGAATATTTAATTGAGTTAGCAATGCTCGAGTTCGTGACCCAATAAAATGCTTCCAAATGTCAATTATTAGCTGCTTATTACTGTGACAATATTTACTTAAATGTATTATATTAATAGAACCACGATCGTGTTTTTCAAATCATCAATAGCAAAATATGATGGTTGTTCTAACTATTAATACAAGACAAAGAAACGCGAACATTTTAAATGTTTTTAATTCTTAGTGCGTACCTCTTAGATAAGCATATAAATGGATATATCAGTGAGTTCCTATACTTGGCTCTTTGTTTTTACTTTATTGTCTAATGTCTGTGTAATAGCTGTAGGATCTTCAAATAAAATAAAATAAATAAATTCTAAATATAATTAAACGATTAAACTCACGTGTATTTAGGCACTACACGCGACATGTTTTGGATAGCCTAGGTCTCCATTATCAAGCACTCCGAAACATGTTGCGCCTAGTGACTAAATTTAAGTGAGTTTAACCGTTTCATTATATTTATAGATATTATGTCTCACGAATGTTTAAATTCAACTTTTTAATTCTACCGAAAAATACAAGCCTGACTACACTAATACGATACACTAATTCACACATTCACAAGCCTAAATTACATCCAGCTCAACATTAAATAATCGTAACAGAATACTTTAAAACAACTAGCAGTACAAAAGCTAAGCTGTTAGTCACATTTATTGCAAAATGAGGGTTTCTGTATCTGAAATCCAATTTCGCAAGGATTGCTCTGCTTTTGTTCTAAATTTAATATACCATTGCACATTGCAACATCTGTATCTGTTGCTCGTTACTGCCTTAGAACTATCTATTTTTCTTGTAAGAGGACTGTAAAATATATTTAAGAAAAAATTTCAATTTCCGACAAACAAAGACAGATCGTTAAAATGGCTGTTTAATTTCCAATGTTGTTACCATTTTTTTTAGTTATCAATACTTCTGTCTTTTACGTCAGATTATTAAGAGAGTCCAAAATCTAGAAATCAATAAATGTATTTTATATTATAATATTTTTGTTAATGAAAAAGGATAGTAACTCACGAATTTAGCGTTAATAGTTGTGTACAAGACCTTATTCACTTACAAACTGACTAAAATTAAGGTTTTTTTTAATCACCGCCGGACGAGTAACACCGTCTCTCTTTTTTACACGGAAGTGCGTATCTTTTGTTTGTGTTTATAGCCCATAGTTTATAGTTTAGTAGCTGTGAGACCAGTGCCTAATTAGGTGTCCCTGAAACTGACAAAGTTCTTAATCAGTCAACAACAAGTTAGTTGGCTAATGACAGATCTCTTGTCATTTCCGTATGTGACTTGTGGAGTAGATTGTACTTCGTCTGTTTCTCCTTGATCATGATAGAAACTTGTTAGAGCACTAAGAAGTAAAGAAAATCGTGTTGCCGAAGTAATTCCATTGTTACTGTAGACTTAAGTGTAACCCAGTTTCGACATTTATAATGTTCAAAGAAAAAAACTACTCAATGTTATTTATTCTTGAACGTTAATAAGTTCATCTGTTTATTTGTCAGCCTCCGTAGTTTAGTTCGTAGTGACCCCACCTACGAAACTGGAGGTTCCGGGTTCGATTCCCGGCGAGGACATTATTTTGTGTATTTTTTTTAACGTAGCTGTCTTTTTTTTAAAGTATCTATATTTATGTATCTATCTATTGTATATATCGTCACATGTCACAATTGAGCTTACCCCGAGGGACTAGGTCGATTTATGCGTTTAGGCGGAGGTCGTCATATTCTTAGTAAGTCCCTTTCGAGATAGGTCATGTTCGGTAGATGCCACTTTCTGAGGATGTCATGTTCTGAGAAGGCCGCTTTCGGAGAGCGACGCGTTCTAATTACGTCACTTTCTTATATCGCCACTTTATGACTTCGTCGCTTTCTGAGTTTGTCGCATTCGGAGTACGTCACTTTTGCATTTTACGGCGCTCCTGTGCGTTTTCGCAAGTTGACTCCTAAGAAACTAATGATCCTGATCAGGAATGGGATCGATTGGCATCAAAAAAGAATGCAAAAAAAAATGTTTTTTTGTTTCTCAATAATAATATGTGTTTGTATAAGCCCGAGAGTTAAACAACAACTTCACCCCCTTGTATGTATAATAAATAACTATGTATTATCACAGAATAAGTAATATTACTAAAGTATTGAAGTGACACTTTCATACATTTGACGTATACTAAAGTAAACACAAATGTCAAACACGCTAATGTCAAGACTTTATTGAAATTAGGGTTACTTTAACGCCCTAGGTATGTATTGGGCCTGGTTCACTGGGCCGGTTTTAATACAACGTAAAACGCGGAGTGTCACCCCCCTGCTAATAAATAAAAATGAACCTTAAATAAATCACATACCTACCTATCAAGTTTTTGACAGTCCATTTTCCTGTTTTTTCTGATACCAATCACCATACCAACCTACAAACTGTAATAGAAAGGTCACCAGCACCACAGTCGAAATCTTTTTTTCCATAGATTTAGATTGCTTTTTTTGCATTCTTTTTTTTTATGCCAATCGATCCCATTCCTGATCAGGATCATTAGTTTCTTAGGAGTCAATTACAGGAGCGCCGTAAAATGCGAAAGTGACGTACTCCGAATGCGACAAACTCAGAAAGCGACGAACTCATAAAGTGGCGATATAAGAATGTGACGTAATTAGAACGTGTCGCTCTCCGAAAGCGGCCTTCTCAGAACATGACATCCTCAGAAAGTGGCATCTACCGAACATGACCTATCTCGAAAGGGACTTACTAAGAATATGACGACCTCCGCCTAAACGGATTTATGTAAAGATGTCCTAAAGTATTTATTTATTATTATCTCTTTATTATTAATGCAGTTCATGTTACGTATTCGTTGAATTTCACCTATCCCTAAA
>JALPQI010012712.1:0-30768 GCA_025490895.1 Thaumatotibia leucotreta | reverse complement strand
AACTATTGAAAATTGAAAATTGAACCGACAAAAGCCAAATACCAACATGGTAATAATGTAACAAAATCAAAGTGAACAAGCATATTATTATTATTGTATTTGTTAATAGAAATCGGATATACAAATGTCACAACGGTTGCAAATCTAACTATGCAGACAACATTTCGACAATCATTGCAGTGCATCAAAAGAAGCGAAACCATCTCAGTTCTTACAAACGATGATTTGCTCCGGTTGCTTTTAGATGCAAACTAGCAAAGCGGGTGTAGTAACTATTGCGATATTTCTGGGGATTTTTTTAAATTTAGAAGACTTTGGTTAATAGGTGGAAAGCGAATCTAAATGTAACAATAAGTTGGTTTCCTAACATTCACAAGTATGCAATACGTATAACGGCCGGAAATCCGAATAATAATATGAATAGTGTTTAAGCATTTCTTGCCTATATTATACCTATTTTATTATATTTATGTACATATATATTACATGATTTACGGTGAAGCAAAACATCGTGAGGAAACCTGCATACACCTGCGAATATATTCAATGGTGTATGTGAAGTCCACAAGTACTGGGCCAGCGTTGGGACCACGCAAAATAGGCACGTTTGATGTGGATGTTGTGGAAAAAATGGCCAGAATACAACAACCCTATATAATATTTCCTACGGTTACCGCGATGGTTACTCGTAGGTATAATAAAACTTTAATAACGGATTATCTATCCCACGGTAAGCTCAATGAAAGCTTGTGATATGGGTACCAAGCGACGATATATAGGTTCATCGGAAGACCAGCGCTGGCACTCGCTAGCAACATGCTGAGATGAGGCCATTTCGTAGCATACACGCTTTTATTTGTAAAATTTTTTTCGTTGCTGTGTATATTGTGATTTGTGTATGTGTATGTTACGATTAAAGTTATTTATATTTCTATTTCTAAATACTACCTATGGAGTAGATCTAGTAGATTTTTTATCTCTCTTGATAATGTCAGGCGATTCGAAAGTGCTTATTAATAAGCTTACTTGAATAAGGAATAGTTTGACTTTGACTTTGACTTTGGAGGCTGACGAACTTTTGATCTAGTATTTCCGAATATAATTAATTTTATAAATAATCTATTTTGTATCAGAAATTTAATTTTGAACTGATACTGTTGATACGATCGATTATTGTTCTTTTATGAATTTAAGTAGTGGACACCATTTGAAAGATTTGGAATGAAATTAGATTAGTTTACATTTACGAAAATTACCGAGCGAAATTAGGAAAATAGAATTGTAAATGCATCATGTACCTACGCTATTTTTATCGACTTGATTTGCCACTTACTACTCGTCCAATAACCGACGCGAGTTTCACTTCCTTGTTTAAAAACGACATATTTTCCAGTTCATTGCCGCTCCGGCAAAAACTGGCCCGGCGCATGCGTGAGAATGCTGACGATGTGTAATGTCTTTCTTGTAGGATAGGTAATTTACGAGTATACTATACATCATCATTATCATATCAGTCGGAAGACGTCTACTGCTGAACATAGGACTCCCCAAAGATAGCCACAATGGCCTTGTCCTGCTCCACTCGCATCCAGCGAGTCTAATTGATAATATACCTACTTATAGTATAAATAAGGACAATGAAAAGGGCTATGCTAGGAGTCTCTCTGTTAAATCGTATGAGGATTTAGGAATAAGCATGATGACTGGCAAGTCAAATCAGCAACTTTTTCGAACTGTCAAAACGATCACCACTATGGAACTTTATATGAAATACTCAAAAGTGACGTCACGTTTGAGTACTGCCAAATGACGTCCTCTTTTAAGTTCTTTTCAATTTATTAAATAGAAGTTCTGTACAATAATTACTAATTGCAATCTACATTTTAGTAATAATTTCTTAGTGTATAATGTCGTGCATAATGTTAAATCATTTATTTTAACTACAGTCATCATACCTATTAGACCATCCGCAGCAGTACCAAAGTATCTGATATAACTCTCCTAATCGCTAAACTGAAATAGCAGCGAAGTACACTGCACGTAAAGCTGATAGCCGTTGCGGCGGAAAGGTTTTCGAGTGGCGGCCACGTACCGGAAGGCGCAGCATAGGTAGACCCCCCGCAAGGTTCACTGTGCCAATTTTTGGGGGAGGCCTGTGTTCAGGAGTAGACGTCTTTCGGCTGATATGCTAATGATGATGATGATCATTTATGATATAACTTTAATAATGAACTGACTATGTTATAAAGGTAGTACGCACATAGGCAATGACGCTAGTTGGCACTGCGCACGCATTCTACCCAGCATAGCTCTGGGAAGGATGCGCGTGAATTGATTACCAATTACTACGCAATACAGGCCAAAAGATCTGGGGGCTACCACGATCTAATAATGAGATTCAGTTTAGGACCTCAACTGTACACTTAAGGTTCATCTATGTGTTACAACGTGTTATGCCACGTTACAGCTAGAAATTGACCCCTGGATTCCTTTAACTCAACTACATTTCACCAAAAACCCTATAAGTTTAGTTAAAGGAATCCAAGGGTCAGTTTAAGTTGAAACTAGTAATAACACATTGTAAGACAATAACGAAACTTAACTCACTAACTCCTTATAAACAACACCATATCCCTTAATTGACCTACATTGCACCAAAAATGCTGGAAATCGTACGATCTCTGGTCACTAATGTGTCAGTTCCATAGACTAATATCAAAAACTGATAAGCCGTACATAAAACTGAATCGCATTTAAGAGATCATGATAGCCCCGCAGGCCTATTACCGCAAACTACGAGGATTTGTCTCTGTCACTCTAGTGACGCCTTCGTTCTTCGTTGGATTGACAGAGACATGTTTACGAATTTTCTGTCTCTGTGTGCCCATCGTTAACCACGGCGTTTCGGCGGTTTAGGACCACAAATGAAAATGTCTGCAAAAGAGAACCAACCCACACGAATTTTTCATTCTAATTAACACCTTAAATCAAATAGACAAGTCAAACTTTAAAATGACAAATTCGTGTGGATTGGTTTATTTTTTCAGAACTACGTCCGATTGACGTGTTGCCTCTAGCTCGCACTTGTGAATTCGTACGTAAGTATGACTGGGCAGCATGTGCCATCTAATATGACATTTATACAGGGTGGAAAGGGACGACTTTCCTTCCCGCTACCGACTGAGTCTACCAACCATTACGATGAACTTTCAGTTTATTTACCAACATCGAAAGCGTACATTGAAAATTGACTTTTCCATACTATTGAACTCTAACTAATCACTCACTTTGTATGAGGGGCTATTTTTTTTTTATATTTCGATGTTGGTCCCATATTGAAAGTTCATCGTAATGGTTGGTAGACTCGGTCGGGATCGGGAAGGAACGTCGTCCCTTTCCACCCTGTATACGCTACAACTCGCACGTCACGCACACACATCTGGTATGACTTGGCCTTTAACTTTTGGAACTATTCAAATTCAAAATTCAAATTGACAACGTTTCAAAATTTTCGATGTGCCTAAATTGAAAACCATTTCGAGATATACGATCACAAAAATATATTTTTTAATTTTTTTCACAATATTTTTGTTACAAATCTTAAAAATAGTTTAAAGGGGAAGTGACGTTACATAGCTGATTCAGAGCTGCCACTATAACCAAAAAAATCTTGTGGTTGGAATGTCACTGGTGTTTCGCAGTGACATTTGACACTTGTTACCGTTTTCGTCGTTTTCTTACGTGTATGAATCATCACTTGTGATGTCATTTAGCTGATTTTTGACGTTTGTAACTTACGCTCTTTCTGCTCGAAGTAGTAATAAAAAGGGATTTTCGCACAAACATAGCAATTTTTTTGAAAAATTAAAATATACGTGGTTCTTTTAATATTGAGTTCTTTCAAATCAGACAATAAAAACTAGGACTAAAAAATATGAAATGTTGTCAATTCTAAATTCTTTATTTATCAGAATACATAGAGTACATTAAAGATGTTAATTATTAATAAAGTCCTTGTATTCAGCAAGCAAGCAAACATATAAATATTCTAAAGCTATATGTATAATAACAATTCATAAATTAATCAGAATGTCCAGGTCTACTACTATTATACAAATGTCACAAAAATACTATTATAAATTAAATTAATACAATGTCATCGGTTCCTGCAGCCATTTTGTTAAAAATCGTTTAAATAATTCCCCCGACAATGTCCGATTACAATATCGAAGCTGTGATCAGTGCAATGCTCGGTAAGGGTGAGCTGTTTTCATACTAAATGTCACGTGATATATGTCATTTAGTATGAAAACAGCTCGCCCCTGCCGAGCATTGGTTCAGTGTCATAAGTTTTGTCTTAGCCTGTTTATAGCACTGTGGGCATAATGTCACAGAATTCTGTCACTTTGCCAACAAAACATTCCCACGCCATTTTCCTCCATCATAAAGCTTTTGATTGATATTACTGCCTATTGAAATCTGATATATCAGTTCATGATATACTCGTAGCTACTTCCAGCAGTTTTTACTGCCGAGACTTCTATTGAATTCGATATATACGTAACCAACTGTCGCTGATACAATCGGAATGTCATTCCGATACTAAAGTATACAAACAAAACTGTCTCTAGATTTTATCTATCAATATGCTGTTTCAATCAAACTTATTACTCATGCTTAAGGTCGAATTTTGTCTGATGTACTGATATTGCTAATCATTTTTGTGTATTAAATAGATGGCTGTGCTCTATATGCCGATGTTTACGCTCTTACTATTTAAATAATAAAGTTCATTGTCGTTGAATTTACTGGCATTTGTCATTTGGATACAAATAGTTCGGTATATGCGTTTGTTTTGTTAGGTTGTCTTACACCGTTAATAATGAAGTTACTGTGAAAACTCAAATCTAATTATTTATTGCCTAACTAAATATTTTGCTTTGTGTTTTTGTTTTTTTCTCGGTAGTCACACTACTTAATTTAATACTATGTAAATTATAAATATTGGATGTCACATACCAAGATCACCAACGTCTGATGGTGCGTTCAGACCAAGCGAATATTCTCTATTCTAACCTCCCACTCTACGAAATTTGATCGTTACACAAAACGTGATTGGTTGATTTCGTAGAGCGGGGGATAGAACTGCGAATGCTCTTTTGGTCTGAACGCACCTTGAGGTGGGAAACGAACCCTCGTGTTCAGCTCCCAGCTCGGATCTTGGTCGATTTTTCTTTGGTATATGACATCCAATATTTATAAATTACTTATATCGTTAATAATGAAGTTAATCTTTTATATGCGAAGTAGATATAATTTGCGCATTAAACAGAACATTGCTGTTTTACTGAAGATTATTAGATTTGAAAAGGGCATGAAACTTGTCAACGAAAATACAAGACCGTTATTGAAAGGCAATATGGAGTGCGGCTTCCATGTTTTATTTGTTCGTAGCGTATTTGACACCATGTTTTAACAAGAACTGCACAATACCTGTAATGTAACTGTTACCAAATAATCGTAATTTACATACGAGTTCACGGTCCGGAAACTTTGAAAGAGGCCGGATGCACGCTCGGCTGAAATGGCCATACATACATACATTCATACAGACAGATAAATGCACGAGTCGTGGGAAGCTAATCTGTAAAGGCCGCGGGAACATGCCTTTTATCATAGAATAGTACCTATTTATACAAATTCGCATTGAATTATTCGCGATTCAATTAAATAGACGTTAATAGAAACGTGTCTTAATTTAAATTACAAAAATATCTGAAGTTTTGTGGAAGTATATTAAATTGAATTTGAATTTTTTTGAAATTGAAATACGAAAGCAGAAGAATGCAAATAATTGTAATTATAAATAATTGTAATTTATGATTTTTGAATTGAAGGATAACTGGAAGAGATTCCTTAAAGGGATAAGTTCGCCTTTGTACTTATTTTAACAGTTATTTATCATGTTATGATTTGTTTTTTCTGTACAATAAAGTATTTTCGGTATGAGTAATTTTATTATACATTTTTGAAATGTTTTTCCATAAAATATAAATATTTTAGTAGTAGTAAGTACCTACGAGAAAAAATCGTAACAACAGTAACTTTCGAAGTTTTCCAGTATTCTTTCCCATGAACTGGCCACGATAGTTATCGCTAGCGTTCTCCAAACTTTTGGTAAAGAATCACGCAGACGCTAACGTTTACCGAGATCTTACCTACATAATAGGGGTAAAGCTGCGACCATCACATGGACATCTAACGCCAACTCAAAAATGCCCCCAAAAACAATTGTTCAATTGTGCTAAGATGGGCAGGACATAGCGCTTTTCTTAACACCGCGCATAAAATATGTCGGCGGTTTAAGTTTTTATACTTTGATATTGAAATTCATTACCGCGATGCACTGAAGAGGGGGTGACACTTGTCAACTAAAATTCAGGACCGTTTTTAAAAGGCAATTTAGTATGGCATGTGGCTTCGATGTTTTATTTGTTAATAGGGGTAAAGGATAAAAGATAATCGAATAATTAATAAGCTAACTGTCACACCGATTATCAGCTTTCTTAATTAATTACCTATGAATTAAATCAAATTGTCGTCACCATTAAAGATGGTTAACCTATTGTTTATAATTGCTCCATTGACAATTAGCTAATTAAACTCACTTTCAAAACATCGTATCTGATCTAAGCTTTTCAGAGGATAATCAGCTGTATTCCGTAAGGCAAAAGGGTGAAAACTTTGTCATAAATGGAGGGCATATAAGATTTTCTAAGCATTGACACTAAGCTAATTAACTCACTTTCAGAACATCGTATCTGAAAGAGTCATTTCATAGCATAAGCGGCTCTATTCCGGAGAGCAAAAGAGCAAAAATTTTGTGAAAAGCGGGAGGTAGATAAGATATGTAAAGATGGCAGCCACGGTTGTTTGGCATTGGGACCAGTAGGTTGTTACGCTCTCTTATGATGTTCAATTACTAGTTGCAGAATGTATTTGACTTAGTAATGGGAGATATTGTGATTTATATTGAAAAATCGGTCAAGTACGAGTCTGATTCGGGCAGGAATTGATACATTCCATTCTATGAAAATGTTTACTGTCTAGCTATTAAGATGCATTCAGACCAAGCGAACATTCGCTATTCTAACCTCCCACTCTACGAAATTCGATCGTTACACAAAACGTGATTGGTTGATTTCGTAGAGTGGGGGATAGAACAGCGAATGCTCTTTTGGTCTGAATGCATCTTTACGATTCAATAAATAAATTAATAAACATTTTGTACGTTTTTATTTTGATCAACCTAATTTGCAGAAATCATAAATAACCTTTTTAGTACAGATGGTGCCTTTTTTAGGCTCTTGTGCGAGATTTGGCTCATTTTACGTCAGGTCCAAAACTTCAGAGGGCCATCTGTACTAAAAACGTCGTACGAGACACGTGCAAATAATAAATTCGTTCATGTTTTTCGCACTTGTGTCGTAATGTACTAGTTTATAATACTTAACACGTTCGCCTCCAGTATACCTACTGTTTGACTAAGTGCTAATGCTATACCGATCAAAAGTATCTTAAAAAACTACTATGCCAGTGACACGCATGTGTGACCAGAAAGATTATACACCTATGCCGGTGACACAACATTTGTGTCGAAACATTTCCATGTCACTGGCATAGGATGAAGAATTTCATTTATGGTAGTAGCGTAGTGGTTATTTTGATCACGTATGTGTGTCACTGGCTTAGGAGTCCGATTTTTTTATCACAGTCACCGGCGTCGACCGTCTTAAAAGTAACTTAAAATTAAAGTGAACCCAACTAACCTACCTCAGATCTAAAACAGGCCCTTATCATGTTTATTTTTATTTTCCATAAAAGATTAATCCAAAACTGTACGATAAAAACTCTCTAACTAGTTCTGATAAAATCGACAAATCAGAAACTGGTCAACTTGCGCTTGTTTATTATTTTTAAATTCAAAGCCAACTCTTATCTATTTTATTGTTCGACCAAAGCACCAGTTATCTCAGAGAAAGTACATTGAAACTTAATAGCATTAAAGAAGCTATCAAAGCATAGACAGGAAATTGGACACGTTCAATTAATAGAGCAGATTGAATTGTAATTGTAACCAAACCAGCTTTCTCCAGTAACTGAACTGTAGCATAAAAGATACATCTATGCTAATACCAAAGGGTCGGAGAAAGTAACTGATAGACAATTGTATTGTTAACAAGGTTTTCTAATGTGACAAATGATAGGATAGTTAGAATTAAGCACGGTCCAGTTGTAAGACAAGATTAATAGTGCCAATAGTGGAACAAGACACGACTTTAGTGTGCATAATGCATATGGCCGGAATTCTTGACATACGTACAGTGCGTAAAAAAATGTTGATGTCTGTTTTAAAACATTTGTAACGTATTCTGATAAGAAAAAAAACAGGCAAATTGCATTCTGGACATCTTTTTAACGACTTGCCCTTATACAGATTATCATCATTTTTGTTGCACTCTACTGAGTACACGATAATTCATATACTTTCTCAAACATGCAATGAAATATTGTTGTTAAGTTCCTTGTTGGCTGCGAAGTATGAAGTTTCAGGTGCGACTAGGATAAAAGATCGTTAATGGAATTTAATAAAAATCTTGTAGGCCTAGGCCGGCAAAGTGCTCTTTTTTAATTCCAAATCTGTACAAGTTCCAAATCTGTGCTTGTCATGATACCTGTGCCACATAAATTTGTGGCACAGGCATCATGACATTCTGCTACTATGCAATAAAATTGATGTTTTTGTTGTTTTTTTTATTGCATGTTTGAGAAAAGCGTTATACATACCTCGACCGGAAATATGGGGTTGTCCGCCTCAGACCTATTCGTCTATATGTCTTCGGCCGGCAATCCCTTTCGTCCCGGCCTCTATACTATAGTAATATAGGTACTATTATATTTCATTTATACTGTACTAACGCTTATTATTTAATCTATACTTATTTTATTGTCCGAAGGTAATATTTACATTTTCGCAGTAATGATATCATACAACAACAGAGTAAACCTGTCGACAGATTCTGATTAGGTAGGTTTCTTACGGTTATTTTCACGACTAGCCTAGATATTCTGCCTTTACATTCAACCGTTGCTCTAATAAACAGGAAATACCAAATACTGTACATTCCATAATCCAAAACTCGTCGTTGTTATCAACATGTAACAGTTATTTCAAGCACTAAAATATTATGTCAATTCGCTGGTTGACCCAGTTCAAACACAATTATTTATAATTAATACACCTATCCAACGTCATATACGTCGAAGTGTGGTCATTCCATACCAAAATTGGCAACGCGCATAATATTTACGGTGATGACGTAAAATACTGCTATTTTTACAAACACATCAACCTGTTATTTCATTATATCAATATCAACCTTAAAGTTTCCTCCTCAAAGTCTACATTCGAAAGCGACGCGAAAAACATGCGAGGTTCTCAAAGTAATGAAACAAACGACTCTCGTGCATTACTTTCACCTGCCCACAGTACTATGTCACGATCTCGATTTTCCTCTTCGAAGTATAACCACTGATAGCTCTGTAAATCACCATGAAATTGATGTAAAGCAAAGCCCGCAATGTGTATCGAATGATATAAAACCTCAGTTCCGTACGATGCTTGCGTAAGATTTGATCGACCTGTGGACATTATGTTTACTTACTTCCGCTAAGCAAAGTGCTATATGCTGAAGAACAATGGTCTGACATAATCGGTTATGCTTATGTTTATGCTCCGACGTAACAATACCTGAAACAGAAAGATGAAATGGTTAATCATTGGTCTGCGAATAATTAATAATTGTAATGGATGTAAATTTGGAAGTACAAGCCGTGGAACAAGGAAATGCGAAATTGGAATGGTCCAACAGATCATGTAAATAGATAGTTGGGAAAGTTAATTGTGTTTAACGAGTTAGCTTCTTTGGAATGGTGTGATATTCAAATGGTAAACAGTTTCGGATACTATATGTGGTGGTGCCTATAACCATTTCTTGGCTAGTTGTAAAAATGATCAGTTCATTTTTAGGTATTAGTTGTTTTTCAACAAATGAAAATATCGTGAGAAATCTGGACTCGGTCCCTTTAATCGCAGGTTCCTAATTATAATTGCTTCTTTATACAGCGAGAAAAAGCCGTCAGCATCCTTGATACAATGCTACAAAGATCCAATCTTAGATATTGGTTAGGTTACTTAGATTTAATTATGTATATAAATTGTACAGATTTGTAAATAAAAATATCAACTTCCTACCTTTAAGAAAAATATTATTCCTACTTAAATTTACTTTTGATGGTCGTTTTGACGGATCTTCAGATTGTAAAAGTTATGCAGTAAGTAGGAAAAGTGTACCTACAGTACATAAACTCTATAAAAATATCATTCATGTACCTATAACACATTACAAATCCAAGAAAGATTATAGATCTTACAGGTAAGGAAAAATACATTCCTTGCGGCAAAGCCAAGCCAAATCTTGAAACACTGATAACGTGAAAAAATATAATGGTTAGATTCAGATTGAATGGTTTAGTCATGGTAAACATATAACATAATTATCTACATAGAATTTCTAAAATTAGATTTTTTTAAAAGTGTCGGATTTACCACGAAATCGTCCCTCAGCATAAATGTTGACCCAGAGGTCAGCACTGATGATGCACCGAGACCAGTTTGTTACAAATCCACTTTACCTCAATATGCATATTTATATTTAGACGGATAATCTCATGAAAATACAAAATGAGACCATCTTAGTCACGAGTTTATATTAAAATGCAAAAAGCACGTGCTGGCAAAATACCAGGAAAACTTCACTATAAACATTCACGAGATGCGTCGGCCATTAGGAAACCCTCTTTGTGCAGAACGAAATATGTATCATACAAGTACAATCGTGGAGACAGCACAGCATGCTAATTTGTGGAGACAATGAGACGCCGACACGGTTTGTATGAAAAACAGTATTTAATCTTCATGTAAGTGTTCAACAGGTGATGTGAGCAGTTACGGGCGTCAATTTCAAATCAGGTCCGCTTGTTTGATATCGATGTGGTAAAAAGTGACTTCAGGCCCAGAAGTTCAAATTGTTGAATTTACAGCCAAAGGAATTTGTATCAAGTACTCGTTGACGAACTAACATTTCGCGAAAAGGAAACTGGAAAATTGTTACATAATTTACCAAATAGTAGGATATTGTTTAGCCTTGAATCCGTTTTGGGTTAGAAAGCAAACATCCTGCCAGTACTAATACTGCGTGTAACTACACTGTGCGACGCATAGTGCGTGCTCCGCCATGTTGTACGCAACGCGTGACGCAAGCGCCGGCGCAGGCGATGATTCAGATGTGCATTTATTATGATGACAATAGGGAAAAGTAATTAAATTCAACCTAGTTGTATGCATGTTGGATTATGTAAGGTACTGTATTTGATTGATTGCAACTCCATGCATATAATATATTCGAATATGGATTGAAATAGGCTGATTGTAAACATATTTACAAAGCCAAAAATCTATCTTTAAAATCAATCAGCAAGAGGACCAAAGTCACCGACATTGCTCTCAAAATTGCCAGACTTAAGTGCTAGACCACGCATCGGAAGATGCAGTGTGGGCAGTCCTCCCATGAGATAGTCCGACGACCTGGTCAAAGTCGCGGGAGCCGCTGGAAGTAAGCAGCACAGAACCGATCATATTGGCGTTCATTGCGGGAGGCCTATGTCCAGCAGTGGACGTCTTTCGACTGAAATGATGATGCTGATGATGAACATATTTGCATTTATACTGCAAATAAGAACACTAAAACTGAAACCAAAGAATGCCTAATTTCGTAATCTAAGCAGAGTCTGTGAGTCAGTTTCTATAAGGATGGTGTCCTTATAAGTTCAACGCTTTCTATTTCAAAATTACTTCCGCAAATATGATCATATTCTCGTTATGGATAGGTAATTTAACTAACATGCAAAATAAATGCATGCATAAGGTACAGGGAAATGATATAACTTCCTCTATGCTCATAAATAGAACGAAATATGATATGGAAATATAATTTTGCATATCATTAATCTAGTAAAAAACACAAAAATCCTGTTGCTCTAATGGAATGAAACAATTCGTCTTTTAAATGGTAATGCAAGCTACATTTTCATTATAATTCACTCACGTAATTATGCAAATTCTTATTTATGGACGTTTTGCATGCCAATTGTTACCTTTTGGGTTGAAAAACGCGTCTTAATGAATGCGAAAATATTTCCACGTATAAATATGGGTTTACAGTAAAGATTATTTAAAGATTTCCTTATCAATTTAAGATTAGGACTAAAGTTATATTGAAATGCTTGTAAAGTAAGTAATTTACACGTCGTTAATAGTAATAATACGATGAAACAAGAATCAAACTGTCAGCCATGAAACATGGCCGACATGCAACGGTGAATGTATTGTTCTAATTTGAATAACACCGCATTGACTGAGATGTTGAATGCAGCTATATTTTTACGGGTGCCGCCCTCTGGGCTGAGACAAAGTAGCTTATTATTATAGATAACGATAGTAGCCTTAGGAAGAGGCGTGACAGAGTTTGACGAGGCCGAGATACCTCAAGACAAGTCAGACTTCTTGTCTTGGGCTGGCTAAAATTAATATATTACAAAAGTGATTTGGTATTGGTAGGTTAACATTTAATATAAGCTACCAGCTAAAAGCTTTAGGCTCAATTATAGGACCGAGACCATAAGCAATAGTAGCCGTACCATGACTTATTTATAATTAATATACGCAAATATCGGTAACGTTAGGCTTTTATTGATACTTAAAGCAGGCCATCGCGCTCGCTCTAATATGTCAATGAGAGCGCGATAGAATGCATTACGCATCGAGTAAACCCTAACGTATACTTTACTTTCCAACTCATGGTACGGTTAATGCTCTCCATAAAGCGCGGTTCTTTGAGAGTTTAACCGCTTGGTACAGGCTAGAGTTAGCAACCATCTTAATAGTGGCGTTTTTTAAGAGAACTTTTAAATTGCATTGTATTTATAAGCTTCCAAAAAAACGAATTCATTTTCTGTCTTAATCGGATTAATATCAACTCTCTTTACAAAATAATTACCAGCTGAAAAGCTAGTGCTTACCTTTGATCCCAGTCCCATTTTAATTTGGTTCAGTACTGACAATGACATCCATAAAAAACCGTGTAAGTATTAAATTTTCATTAATCGCGTGCACAACAAATGGACGAATAACTCAATGCCATGTCATCCGAGATGGTCCCGCTGGCACCAAATCGGGGTCTGATGATGGGATCTAAGATAAATTGGTTGGAGTCGGATTTTTTTAATTTTTCCTTAAAAAACAATCAATCAACAAAACTAAATAAATATTCAACTGTTTTTGTCGTCGCAACATCAAACAATTATAGTACACCAAACGAAGGAAACTCAGAGGAAAAAACTCGTGTATAAGCGAATGTTGGCATAGTTGTAGAGAATGGTGTTTTAAACCACATATCATATCTCATGATACAGTGATCCCAGAGGAAACATGCATATATCATTTTTGTAGAGAATTTTATTAAGATTACTAGAACGTTTTTTGCTATACACCCCTCTCCCCCCGTTAGCTCCACCCCTGATCACCAGTACTTTTAGTATGTGGTTCAAAACATCATTCCCTACAACTATGCCAAAATTTGCTTACACACGAGTTATTTCCCCCGAAAGGCAGCTTTTGGTCTTCGTTAGGTGGGCTATTAATCAGTAAAACATTTATCAATGTAATAACTGCACAAGTAAACGTTCAAAACATCAGTGTCCACTTTGATGAAGTAACACCCAGCGGCCGGGACACCGAAGAATCTCCTAGCCCAACAACTTGTTAACCAGATCACGTGCGCGTAGGCAATCATTCGACGGCCCGCGACATGCGCTAGCGCAGCGTAACCATTGTGGAATCTAATACGTTTAATCACATCATAAAAATGTTGAGCATATGGCGAGTGTTGTACAATATTCAAGTTTCAAAATGGGTACCTATAAATCTTTGGGTGGCACACTGTTTCATAGACAGAAGTTTCATAGAATTTGTTCATATATTATTTGGATCATATACTTTCTGTTCCAATATTATTTTTTCATAGAATATTCAATTGCTTAAAACATATTTCAGAGACATTCAGTTCCATGTATATTGCTATCTAACTTTTTTACTTTACAAAGTAACCAAACACTAGAATTACATTTCATATATTTTTGTTTTGTAGGCACTTATTTCATAGATTGTTGTTTTATAGTTACTAGTTTATATAATATTTAGTTCCACTATTTACTTTTTTGCATAGTGATATTCTTACCTAATGAGTCATATTTCATGTAAGTATTTTATTTCTTATACACTGATTCGCCCTCCCTCTAAAAAAAACCAAACTACTACCAGAAAAAGTAGGTAGATTGTAGGCAAAGTAGGTTAGGTAGAGTAGGTTGGGTTACGTTAGTTAGCTGTTCAATCTGTTCTAGCCTCGAAACCAAACCAATCCAAGTAATAAATCAGGGTAAAACCGACTTGGATTGGTTAGGTTTCGAGCGTAGTTTCCCGGATACATAAAATACCTACTTACTTTTAATTAATTGTTTACGTATCGTCATCCTTGCGAAACCAAAAAAGGGGGGACGGGGGGGCGAAGCCCCCCACAAGGAGGGCTCGGGGAGCGGAGCCCCCCGCATTAAAAAATAACAAATTTGTACCTCCCCTGCTCTAACCTGGATAGGTTCGTTAGTTACCTTTTATCCCTTAGAGCAGAAATAGAAGCCCCGCGCAGCGGGGCTTCGTCGACCGGTTCCCAGGTCTAAATCGCTTACTAAAATTCTTTGGACAAAGGCATTTCTTTTGTATTTGTATAATGGTAGGTATGTAATGATAATTATATAGTTTAATTATGACTGAATAAAAAAAAATTCAGTTTGATACAATGACAAACAACATTCTATGAATATTCAGTTTTTGAAACAACTGTTCTAGACAAAAAATACTATACGAATTAATAATATTTGATTGAATACGCTATGAAATGAAATTCTAAGAACTACATATCTGGACAATAAAAAATATACAAAACCAGATTATACAATGTAAGAGCTCTGAAAAATGATCATTCTATGAAATGAAAATACGAGAAACATTTTCTATGAACCAATATTCTGCGAAAATGTTGTCTATGAAACAACGTACAACCAAATCTTTGGTATTGAATAAGGTTCAGGTGTATTTAAATATTTAAAGAAACATTCACGTAATTTAAAGGTACATTTAAACCAAACGAGCATTCACTCATTTTATTCCCCGCTCTACAAAATCAACGAATTTCGACGAATCACGTTCTGTGTAACGAACGAATTTCATAGAATAAGCAAATGCTCGTTTGGTCTAAATAAATGCACCTTAAGGCGGTAGTTGATACACATGTTTCGGGTTATTAATAGGAACCTCATCATGGATTACCTGCGACCAAAGCTCAACGTGTATTTGTTACGTTTCGCTAAATATTTAAATATGTTTGAATCTCACTTTAGTTATAATTCTAAGGCTCGATCTCACCAAACTTTTATTCGAAAAATAACGCTTACTCTCCACTAGTGCCAAATATCTATGGTATTTTGATATTACTACCTATCCGAGAGTGCTTACTCTGGGTTAGGTTTCTGCGGCCTAAGGGTCCATTACACCAAACTATTCGAAGAATAATGCTTATGGCCGCAAAAACCTATGTAAATGCCGATTAGGCATTAAGCACAGGGTCCACAATTTTGGTAATCTCTGATAAGCCTATGCTATGTCCCGATGGTGACCTTTTGGCAGAAATGGTCATGACTTCTATTTAAATCGCAAATCCCAGTCGAAGTGAAATTATGATTGCGACCACGTTCGATTTACAAATAGCAATTGTTTGACACTCGCAATCTGTGACACGTGCCTTTGTAACTGTACTATGGTGTTTACTAAATGGTGTTCTGTTTAATATGGACGGTGTAGAAATTTTCAGGGGCCTGCTTTGGGAGGCAGAAGGTGATTTCAAGACCATTGGACTGAGGATATTGTTATTGTGGATAGTTTTATGTAGTTTAATTGTTTTTTTTGTGTTATTTGATGGTCTTCACAGGCTACTAGCTAGTGACTCAGCGAATTTGGATCCAGGGATGTTTTCAAGTACCGGGTGTTTATAAAATAAATTTAGCTGCAAGTACCTACTCTTCAAACTATCGAACATTTTGTTCAGCAATTTATTTAAATAATTGAAAATAAAAATATATTATAGTAGTTATTAACTTTATTTGGATGCGCTATGGATTGTGATATTATTATCTGTCTGTGATCCATGATATTTGAAAATAAAACTTAGTTTTTATGAGAAAATGAAAACAATCTAATCTCGGAATTTTTCTCTCTTGCTAATCAAAACACTGTTCATTTTGATGAGTAATTAATTTATGGTAATCTATAAATTAATTAATTTTGTTGGAAATATTTGGTAATATTTTTTCTCATTTCTAAATTCGTGTCGCCAATAATCGTATTCTATTTAATTATTATTTTAATATAATTTTTGTATTCAGAGTATGGAAATTTTATTGTTCTTTAACAAGGTACGTTTTACTGGCATTTCAAGATCTCGCGTTAGTTTGAATGGCTGTTAATTGTATACTTACACATACCTGGAAGTGATGTACGAGTACATAGTACCTATACTCAAGTCTTATACGTTACGTACAGTTCAAGGAAATGCCAATTACTACATTACAGCGCCCATATACTTATTTTATGCACATTGTAGAGTATATCGTTGTCAATAAAAACAATTAAAATTCTGTCGAACCGTGTGACGGCAGTAAGAATACATTTTTCACTATCCCAACTCTTCCTTTGTGTGTTATAAGAGTCAACTAACCACTCACTTGCTTTGAAAAAACAAAAAAAAACACAGTGGCATGAAGCAATTGAATAGCTAAAAGATGGAAAGTGTCACCGACCATTCGTTTATTGAAGATGTTTGATTGGCATCTGCGTTATCAAGTTATCATAGTAGACACACTACTATTATGTACTGGGTGCTTAGACAAGTTGCCAATCGCTAACGCTTAATCGTCAATCGTAAGCGAAAGGCAGCTAACTGTCTTTGTCGCACTAATATGAAAGAGTGACAGAAAGGGAAAACTACGATACGCTACTAAGCGCTAGCGATTGGCAACTTGGCTACGCATCCTGATGCATCTATACGCATTGGAGAGGCCTGTTTCCACGAGTATTTGCGTGTAGTTTATTTTCTACGAATCTCGTTTGTAACTTTGTACCGACTTACCAGCACGAGTGAGATAAGAGTATCATTAACATAATATATCATATCAGCCGAAATACGTTCACTGCTGGATATAGTCTTTCCCTAAAGATTGCTACAATGACCGGTCCTGCACCACCCGCATCCAGCGGACTCCTGCGTTTTACCAGATCATCAGCCCATTTTAAGGAGGCCTACCGTGGCCGCCACTTGAGAAACTTTCCACTCCAATGGCCATCGGTTCAACGTACAAGTAAACTGGTAAGTATAACTGTAGTAAAGATTGATTAAATCAATTCTGCCAGTAGCAAACCTGAGATCGTTTAACTTGTATTATATTTTCGATTATCGATCCGATTGCGTGATGTTACATTGATCTGTAATGATTTAATGATCGAGTAACTGGAGCGCGATTTCTTCGCATCACGACTCAGGGCTAATTGGATCTCTAGTTAATAAATCAATGAAAGAAAGAACGATCAAAGACCAGTAGCTGTGGAGGTGTTGTAGATATATTATTGCTCAAGGGTTTACTTTTAGGTTTGATAGTTCTGCAAATAGTCAGAGACGTGTTGTAAAGGTGCATGCAAACCAAAAGAGCATTCGCTATGCTAACCCCCCACTCTACGAAATTCGATCGTTACACAAAACGTTATTGGTTGATTGAAATATGAAAACATTTTTTTTTAGTGTAGGTAGGTAATCATTATGTCTTCCGCCGCGTGGTGACGGCATTACGAATACCGTCGACTGCTACAACTTTGCACGGAAATTCATGTTTTTTTCAAGTAACTCTTAAAGTATGTGTTATCTGTACTCTTTCTTACATTGCTAAGCTAATCTAGTTCAAAATACATTAGTATCAGGGTTCAAAGTATGCCAAATACTAATAGTTTAGCTTCTAGAAACATTTAAAGTTACAGTCAAAGTTGTAGCCAAAAGCTTCAACTTTGCCTAGTGGATTATCTGTGGTAATATGTGGAGAATTTAAAAATGGAAACCCTTTTTAATGTTATAGCAGTCATATCTAAGCCAAGGTGTCAGTAGAATACACTAAATACTACGCAAGTCTGTTTTTTACGACATAGGCATAGTTGTGACGTGTTCGACAGCATTTCCATACATTGTCCCAAGCGTAGCTAGGGTTGTGCCAAACAAAATAGACATCAATAATTTTACAAATTTTAAAAATTGCATTTCTTTTAATAATTTGGTAATTTTCAGTATTGTAAGGGTTGAAATAACAAATAGTTAATAGTAGCTAAAGACTCAATTAATAAAACTATTTTTTTATTCATATATTTTTTTATTACGATACATAACTACTTGATAGTGAGAACCCTAGACCAGGCAATTTTGGGACATGTACATTCTAAGAAACCTTTCCCAACATTGCCCGTTGTCATTCTGGCTTTAAAAGAGCTTATTTACATGAAAAACTACATAAAGCTTCGCAAAGAGCATATTTACTTACCATATGAGTACTCCACAAGTGGCTATAACAGATACTTTCGCACTTATAATAAAAGTTTTGAACACATCGAAAAAACACGTGGTTGCTTTTTAAGCGTTGACACCGTCTGAGTTTAAAAGTACCCGTGTTGCCAGGAAAAAATATGTTGAAATGGGTTGCCAGATAAATTCTACAAATTTTACTATTTATAGAAGAAAAGAATATGTAACAGTTTGGTAGAAAAGTAGGTTTTTGTAAAATGGGCAAAATTGTAGCAGGTTGGCAAAGTTGCAGCAGTTGACGGTACATAATTATGTCACTGCCCTAACCTAACTTTTCCCGTAGATGTCGCCTAAAGGATTGAAGCGCCAAAATTGATTTATTGAAGATTGATGACGAGCAGCAGCGTCATCATCATGAGGATTAAGAGAGTATTTATTTATCAAAAGATGCATCACTCGCAGTAGTACCGCTACCATCGAAAATGGTTAATTTCAAGCATCTCTTCGTCTCTCTGACACTGATGCCGTCTTCATTAGAATGATCGAGAAAGATGCTCGAAATTTAAAATTCGCAGATTTACAGACTACCGTAAACCAGGATCGACTTGTAGCCTCTCTCTCGTACTTGTGAATTTGTACGTACGCGTGACAGAGAGGTAACACCGCGAACAGGACCCATTTACGTCGTGCGACCTTGAACTTAAAAATATATTCACATGTAATCCAAATAATAATGATCTATCATATTATAAATCATATGATGATCCAGATTAGAGCGATCAATTATCCGATGATCGATGATGGGACATAAAATATCAATTACTGTAAAGGTCGCGATTGACAAATCGCCTGCCCGTGAAAATGGTCATTCACTAATGATAGCCATTATAGTGTTGTTTGCACAATGATACACTTGTTTCATTAGGCGCCACGATTCAATATTTTTCAATTAGTTCAAGGTCCTGATCTACGAACAAATAAAACATGGAAGCCGCACGCCAAATTAAATTGCCTTTCAAAAACGGTCCTGACTCTTAGTTGACAAGTGCACCCCCTCTTCAATGCATCACGGTAATGAATGTCAATATCAACCTATAAAGACTTACACCGCCATTTAAAAATAGTTGTGATTGGTCCATCAAAGTTTTGATTGCCTATATTCTATAAGCATTTGTCAAAGATGTTGCGCCGAAATATGCGCGGTGTTAACAGAAGCGCTATGTCCTGCCCATCTTGGCACAATTGAACAATTGCTTTTGGGGGCATTTTTGAGCTGGCGTTAGACGTCCATGTTATATATGGTCGCAGGTCCTGATCGTGCGAGACTCTTTGCGGTCGGAACCCGGGAAGCTGGTTACTGGCTGCATGCCCATCCTTCGCCTAGTACTGGTACTTTTCTGGATCCGGCCTCCCTTTAAGGTACGTTCAAACCAAAAGAGCATTCACTGTTCTATCCCCCGCTCTACGAAATCAACCAATCACGTTTTGTGTACCGATCGTATTTCGTAGAGTGGGAGGTTACAACAGCGAATGCTCTTTTGGTTTAAACGCACCCTTAGGTGCGTGCAGACCAAAAGAGCATTCGCTGTTCTAACCCCCTACTCTAAAATTCAAGTAATGATTCCTTTAATTAATCCTTCAACCAACTTTTTATTCGTTATTTTGGTGATTATTCTGTTACAAAGCGCAATAAGTTCCATTGAGATAATCGTGTACAAAATTCACTAGGTATTTTCAGTTCGTGAAGGCTTTTTTAAACCCATTCTTACCCTTATCGTATAAAAAAGGATGAACAATATTACTTTGCTGTTCCGCGATACAGAACGTGTAGTTAATTAGTGTAACCCGCTATAATTACTTGCGTAGTTTTTGCATGCAATTAATTTTCCCACCTTCCCAAATACTTCATATAGTCTATAATTACATTTGACAATTACTTGACGCCCTTTTGTTCCAAACGACCGAATTATAAGCGATGTCAAATAATTAGTAATAGTTAATCATGCCGTCGGCGATCTATTGTGTTAGGCGGCGTACAATGCATGCTGATTGAGAAGTGTCGATGCTTATGTCGATGGATGTTACGTAATGGATGGGATGGATTGGGTAGTGTCGAAATTGGAAGCGTTATAGCTAAGCAGGACCTTTTAGGTACTTAGTAATAGTGAGGATTTGTGGTTGTTCTGTAATAATTTGTTTCTTAAGGTGCATTCAAACCAAAAGAGCATTCGCTGTTCTATCCCCCGTTCTACGAAATCAACCAATCACGTTTTGAGTAACGATCGAATTTCGTAGAGTGGGGGGGTTAGAATAGCGAATGCTCTTTTGGTTTTGATCCACCTTTATGAAGTAATATTTACTGATTATATCGAGTATATTAATAAAATTCTGCTCCATACAGACAAAAAAACTCCTATTAAAAATGAAAGAGCTCACGATTCCGAGTAAAAATCAAAAACATACCTAATACGTTATAAAAAAGCCGGGGGGGAAACTTGGAAAAAAATGGCCCATTTAACACTCCTATTACAAACCTAAAAAATAGTCATGAAAATGTCAACAGAATTCACACTAAGCTAAAAATTACAGCAATGTTACGCGCCTTACATAACGTCACGAACATAAAAAATGCATTCTGAAAACAATAACAAAACCGTTACATTTGCTTACAGTATCAAACAAAATGAACTTTATCACAACGGTATAAGATTCACGACTTTCAAGTTAACAATTTTTAGCAACAAATCGCGCCTTAAAAAGCGTAGCATAAAAACTATAATGAAATAGTTATTGACCGAAGCTAAACTAGACTTTATGTCAACGAAATAAGGTTTTTGAAAATGCCATTATGGTTCTTTAAAATGTGTGAATTTTTATGAACGATGCTAAAGACGGAGGAGGCCGAAGTCTCACTCAAGTCAATGTCACTTCATATTTTGTTTGTTTCTTAAATTAGGGTTTTTACGGAAATTTAAGGCATCTGGTTGCAAGACGCCCATATACATACACGATGTTACGCGAGCATTGCGAAAGATTTTAACTATGCATTCTAGATATCAAAATAAACAAAAAAATAATGTCAATTCCACCAAAAAAAAAATTTTTTTTTCTTTTTTTTTAGGCTGATTTGAATACTTTTTAACATTTCCAGTACTTTTTATCATTACAACAACTTGTTTAAATTATTTATTTCAATTGTTTTTTTTAGGTAGAGGTTATTTCGTCAAGTCTATTCGTATTTTTTGATTGTCAGGCAAAAGGTGTGGTAATATTAGAACACATTGTGGTAGCATTGTAATTCAAAAGAAGTTAAATGACGAGTTACGTCGAAAAACTTATTTCGAAAAAAGGTTGATTATCTCTGAAACCAAGCCGAATCCAGGAAATTTTATTTAACATTAAAGACTCTAAATATGGTCAGGAATCCAGCATTAAAATCTTTCGGAATGCTGACGTAACACCGTGTATATTACGCGCCTTAAAATTCCGAAAACACTCTGTAATAATCATTTGTCAAAAAACGGACCAAGCACATGTCGGGCCATGCTCAATAGGGTTCCGTAGTTATTAAAAAACGGCTTTATGTTCGAAACAGTTTATTTTAAAGTATTCTACAAGTTCACTATTCAGGTTTTTTTTTTCATATTTTTCGGATCCACACGGATCAAAAGGACGGGGGACACATTTTCTTTTCTTCTGGAGCGAAGAAAAAAACTTTCTTTTGGGGCTCTTATTGTTTGAAGACCTATCTAACGATACCCCACACTATAGGATAACAGCAAAATTAAAAAAATTATCCCCACTTTACGTGTAGGGGAGGTATTAACTACCCGTAGTAGTAAAGTGGGGATGATTTTTTTTCTAAAGCGGATTTGAATCATGCCTAGAAATGATTGAAATCCAGTATTGCCACCTATCTTTCAAACAGTTAAAATCTGAATTTCAAGCTCAAACGAAGGTTCTAAATTTTGACTGCAACCGATTAGCAAACGATTAACCCATATAGCCGGTCATTCGCCAACCATACATTTCCGTGGTTACGCAACGGTCGCACGAACTTCGAGTGTAAACAAAAGGTAACGCTGATCGCCTGTCATTGTTAAAGGCGAAATGTATCATCTGCGAGTTGTATTTAAACATTGTGCAATTTTCAGTTAGCATGAGACATGTATTCATTTAAACTTTCACGATTATCACTCATATTTTAACAACAAACGGGTCTTAGTCGCTTAAACTTAGGTACGTTTAATATTAGTCCATAAATTTATATAAATATCACAGCGTCCGAGAAGAAAGGCAAAGAGCTGGATGCTTAGCCAAGTTGCCAATCGCTAGCGCTTAGTAGCGTATCGTAGTTTTTCCTCTCTGTCACTCTTTCATATTAGTGCGACAAAGACAGTTAGCTGCCTTTCGCTTACGATTGAGGATGAAGCGCTAGCGATTGGCAAATTGTCTAAGCACCCTGTTCTTTTTATTAACATCCATGTAAAAGTATGGTTTAAAAAAAACGCTACGGCAGTGGCTACTTTATTTCGTGAACAAGCCTTAATCCATTGATCGAAATCGTTTCTTAATTACTAACCATACGAGATAACGCCCTTTATTGGTATCTGATGATTATCGAATTGAATGTTTACTTATACTATTACGATTGCCTAACAAGCATAGGTGAATTGCATTAAAATAGTGTTGATATTTTTAAATTATTATTTTTTTATTATATTAGGAAAATGAATATCATTGTGTTTATTCTCATAGAAAATGTGGTATTTTTGTAGAATTTTACTCTTGCAAAGTTTCTCGAAAAATTTATTTCTCGAGTGGCAGCCACGTACCGGAAGGCGCAGCGTGGGTAGAACCCCCACAAGGTGGACTGACGACCTGGTGAAGGTCGCAGGAGTCCGCTGGATGCGGGCGGCACAGGACCAATCATTTAGGCAATCTTTGGGGGACGCCTATGTTCAGCAGTGGACGTCTTCGGCTGATATGATATGATGATGATAAAAGTTTTATGGTATATCTCTCTGGTCGACTCTAGCTCGTTAAAAATGGGAATACATTATCAATGATACAATCGAGTTAGATGGAAGCAAGCGCAATGCATTAAGATCGTATCACATTCATGCTAGCTCAGTATTGTGCAGTCATTTAGCCATGTTGACTACCGTCAGGGCATGATTGTGCTTGTAAGTGTCAAGATGTCAGGGATATTAGTGAATTATTTTAAGTTTGACCTTAACCCTATAGGGCACCGGTCTCAAAAACCCTATAAGGGTGCGGCTCCACTGAGGCGGAGAGGAGCGGAGATGTGCAAAATTGACTAATTACATTCTTCAAATTCAAAATTCGAATTTTGTCGAACACTGTCATGCGGTCTCATTGGTCAATTTTGCACATCTCCGTGGAGCCGCAGCCTTACACTGTCTTTTTGTATTCTTTTCTTACACAGAAATTTCTGTACTACACGATGGCGTTGAGTTGAGACTTAAATCCATCCAGGATTTTTGCAGTCTTGCCCGTTAAGGGACATTCTCTAAAATGTTGCCTGCGGTTGGCTCTACTTGCCACGACCCTTTTCATACATTTTGTATGGGACGCGGCCATTAGGCAAACTTTCAGAGAATGACCTCTACGGTTTAGTTACTTCTCTTACTGCCGCCACGTCACCACACAGCCAACACAGTTACACTACCTATAATCTACGAACAAATAAAACATGGAAGCCGCACGCCATATTAAATTACCTTTCAAAAACGGTCCTGAATTTTAGTTGACAAGTGTCACCCCCTCTTCAATGCATCACGGTAATTAATTTTAATGTCAACCTATAAAAACTTAAACCATCAAGGTTTTGATTGGCTATATTCTATAAACATTTGTCAAAGATGTTGCGCCGACATATGCGCCGTGTTAAGAAAAGCGCTATGTCCTGCCCATCTTGGCACAATTGAACAATTGTTTTTGGGGGCATTATTGAGCTGGCGTTAGACGTCCATGTTATTTATGGTCGCAGCATGTAATGTTTAATTATTAACGTAATTATGAATTATGTATTTTTTACTGACGTAATTAAATAAAAAGCATAAAATTGTTCCTTAAAAGTATCATTAATACCCTCGTTTATACTATTGTTGTACTTAGAATAATCTAAATAATTCTTACAACATAAAGTGTTAGGTACACACTTATTTAAAGTTTAAGAAGTAGTAGGTCGTATAACTATGATTGCAGGCCTTCATTACACACAGTGCCTGCTTGAAACTTTATATCTATGTTATTCTAGTCGTTTATATCAATACTGGTTCACCAGCATATGATAAATTGATAACCTCAGTAACCTTACCAAGTGTGTTAAACAGTAAACCGGCAGAAATCTGTCATGTACAATCTAATACATGATAATATCTAGGGCCGAGGGAAAGGACATATCGAGGCCACATGTGGCCTGTACTATCAATAGTAAAATTGACATATTTACTTTGAACCTTATTCCTCTGTTTTAAGGGTTTAGTTACTTTTGCTTTGCAGTGTTCGCTTGTGAGGAGTGCCGCTCTAGTTTTTAATTGATTAACATAACTTGTGCACGCGCAAGTTGGCTATTTATTTAATTTTTACTCAGATTTTTATACGGATTTTTTAATGAATTCTTGTCGAGAACTAAGCTTTCTAGAAGAAAATAGACCAGATATATCCCAAAAAGTCTACGAACAAATAAAACATAGAAGCCGCACGCTATACTAAATTGCCTTTCAAAAACGGTCCTGAATTTTAGTTGACAAATGTCACCCCGGCTCTTCAATGCATCATGGTAATAAATTTCAATATCAACCTATAAAAAGTTTAACCGCCATTTTAAAATACATAGTTGTGATTGGTCCATCAAAGTTTTGATTGGCTATATTCTATAGACATTTGTCAAAGTGGTTGCGCCGAAATATGCGCGGTGTAAAGAAAAGCGCTATGTCCTGCCCATCTTGGCAAAATTGAACAATTGGTTTTGGGGGCATTTTTGAGCTGGCGTTAGACGTCCATGTTATATATGGTCGAACGATCGAATTTCGTAGAGTAGGGACTTAGAACAGCGAATGCTCTTTTGGTCTGCATGCACCTTTAGAAGTTCATTGGTATTCTCACAGAACCATTCTCAAACTCAGCAAATTTCGAGGATTTATCTCTCTAACTCTAATGAGCTAATGACGCCTTCGTTGGAGTACCAGAAAAATCCTCGAAATTTACGAATTTCGATTTTTGCGGCAGTAGGCCTGGCCCCTATACCACAAAACTTTACAAGCGTACAATTCTACAAAATTGTCAACTTTTTGTATGGGAATTTATACAATTTTCATTGTACGCTTGTAAAGTTTTGTGGTATAGGCCACTAGCCTCTATTATCAAGGTGTTAGAGGTCATGTTCAGATATTTATGAACACCGTGGTCGCCTCGATATTTCTGGTGACTGTACAATGTCGCTGCCAAGATTCTTGCTCAGCATTCGTACTTCGAAAGCCGTCGACCTCACCTAACAGCTTCATGAATATTTTCCGACTACGTCTATATACGGACTTATAGTGGTTAGAACTGAATTGTTGACTTAATTGTGAGTGTCACAAACCAATAAATTAATAAGGAAGTGAATAACACTTAGATTTTCAGGAAATAAATGGTTTCAATAAATATAGGTACGTAATGATTTTTAAACATAACCATTATAAAGTATAAAATGTAATTAAATTACTCAGTTACTTTGTTAATATTAATACGGTAGGTATAATAATTTACGTCTTTACTTCCTATAAGTATTATTCACATGAACACAACCATATTATATTAAAAATGAACAATATTATAAAAACATGAAACTAACATTGTTGAACTTGACGACAAGTGTCATAATCATAAAACGATAAGCCTCACAAATTTAAAATGCATTTGAATTTCGATTTTCTTCGCATATTTTGTTTGCAAAGGGAAAAAATGTACAGCAGCCAAAAATGTACCCTAGGCCACTTAGGAACTATGTCAACATGTTGTGATAGATGAGATTGCAAGAAATTTCTTACTAGGGTAAATTACTAGTAACTGGCCACCCTCCAGTAAGTGGCCACCTTATATAAAAATGAACTCTGTGTACTTATAATTAGAATTAATGTTGGAAGAGGGAGAGTGATTGACATTGACTTGACATGACACATCGTTTTGAAATGAAATCTAACTATAAGCACATTATGAGTTTATTTTTATATAAAGTGTCGAGTTACTGGATGTTGGCCAGTTACTAGCAATTTACCGTACTTGTCTATTTAACATGCTTCTCCAGTGAGCTAAGGTTTCATTTGGATGAGTGTACTTCGTTTTGCTCTCAAAATTACCATCATGCTCCGATTACAATCACATTTCAGTACCGCCTTATACTCGTCTTATTATAACAACATACGAAACCACTTGCACCTTACCAAACGATAGAACGCTGACATAATCTTTATTTACATTACCAGTCTTGATGCAAGACTAGGTAATATGTATGTTCATTCATTTTCTTTCATGTTCTGTGATGCATGACTTAAGTGACTGATACGAATGACCTGAGACGATATTAAGTAATTTTAGATACTTAGGTTTAGTCTGGTTGGTCAATGTGGATAAAGTTAAAGCAAGACTACTCATTTGTTTCGGATCTAAGCTATGTACTTACCCCCTTATTCGTAAACGTCCCTTAGCGGCTGTATTGTTTGTTCTTTTCGGTCTTATAGACATTGATAAGACCGAAAGGGACGAACAATACTTAGCGGCTTGCTAAGTTAGGAGACATTTATGAATAAGGGGGTAACCTATTATCTACCCATTCCCACATATAATACAGAGAAAACAAGTACAATTCTAAGGAGAACTAAAGTATTACCAAATTAATTTTGTAGAATAAAAACATATACCTACCTACAGTTACAGACAAAGAAAGTATTTAAATTAAGTGATGCTGCTAAAGAACGTTTTATAAGAATAGTCTTCAGGTGAATAAGAGTACGCTCTTCACAGCTCGATTTTTTAGAGTAATCTGTTACCATTTTACCTTTCTCAAGTTACATCTCCTAATGGCATCAAATAGAAGAAAAAAACTCATTCGATTGCCGCACACTGATACAATGATCATATCTTTACATTGACAGCATTAAGCACAATTACGCATTCAATCATCCGCAATTTCATGCCAATCTTAAAATTGAATCTGCTATCAAAATGCCCGATACATCAACATCAAAAACTTCTCGTACCTATTTCACTAATGCCCATCACGCAATTCAAATGTAATCTTCACGTACCGGAAAATCAGATCTGGTATAAGATATAATTGATATAATTCTTATATAATCATGAAATCATCGAATTACTATCTTCATAACAATCATAAGTCATAAAATGTATCGGGTCATTGCTGTCAGTCAGAAAACGATTTTTTTTTAGTTTATTTTTAAGCCCTATTCGAATTGAAAAAGGGTTATATTGGATCAGATCTGAGACTTTTGAGTAAGACCGTAGATTACTCACGCAATATACAAATCAGTACAATTTGAGATGTACATAATTTGCAAGTAGGAGAAAGCTGATCAACCGTGATTTATGAATCATTTGGCTGCGGTTCTTAAATACGTTGGTCAATTTGAAGAGGTTAATAACTAATAGCCGGTTACGGCATGGCTAAAAGTAAAGCCTGCAATATTGTTATTGAAAATAATAGTAATTGGGTAACTGATAACGTTACACAAGACAATTCAATTTATCTTTAAATAAGTAAGTAGTTTAATTGTGGACGCATCTACCATCATTGTGCATGCAAAATTGTAAATATTTAGATAGTTTAAACTCTGAAAACATTTAAAGTATAAAAGTACCTAATTATTTTTTTTCATAAACATCACAAGGTTCACAAGACTATAGACGTTTATATATTTTAATAAATAATTAAAGCATTGTCAACTCCCGATATTGTTACTTTGCAAATATGAGTCTTGTAACAAAAAAAAGAGCTAGGGCTAGGATGTGTATCAACGAATTCACCAGAATTCGTAAATGCACTTTGTCCCCCAAAAAGAACAATAAATCCCACTTATTCCACTTTAAAATCTTAGAAATTAATCGTTGTCTTACAAAACTCGTCAGAGTTTGACGCTAGGATCCCGGTCTCTTTTTATTAGATACATAATATGGTTATGAGAAGTTGCTGTAACATTACATTTGATTCAAGTAACAAACACGGCATATAACACGTGTGAAGTGTTTACCGCCGGGATAAGCGTCAAGGAACTCGACAAAGGTTAGAAAGCGGTTGTCCTTGCGTGAAAGCCAGTGAAAGTACTCGTGTCGGCGCCCGGACCGACACCAACACTCCCGTGGAAAACCGGAATTTATGGTAGTGTTACATTACGGGTCAGAGGATGACCTGTAACCGTACCATGAGTTGGAAAGTAAAGGTGCATTCAGACCAAACGAGCATTCGCTATTCTATCCCCCACTCTACGAAATCAAAGAATCGAGTTTTGTGTAACGAACGAATTTCGTAGAGTGGGGGATAGAATGAACACATACTTGAAATTTAAACCTAACGAGTTGGAAAATGTAGTCGCTTTTCTTTTGTCCTACACAATATACAACTCATTCACAATTCACATTCACAATTTTTATTATAATCACATTGGGCAGGACGAGGCTAGGCCTACAGGACTTTGTATACCATTAGTCAGTAGAATCCAAAAAAAATGTAAACAAACCAAAAAACTTGCATTATTCAATAATCCCGCACTTTTATAATTATAACACAATCTTGGTTTTATTACCAACTTAAAACCTTAAACCTTCAGTTCACATACAGTTTTAGTAGAAATTATTGATAATTATTAATGTAACAATATATCAGCGAACGTGTTTCACGATGTGTCAAAGATGTCAAATGCTATGTAAAGTCAGCCATATTTGTTTACATTTTTTTAGAGTCTACTGACGAATGGTATAGTGAACGCGTGATAATTAATTCCTTATTTTAGTTAAACAATAAACAACAGCAAGGAAGCCGGTTTCCGACTGCGTGCGCTTCCGTAGTTTTTCTGACGATTGTGCCTCATTTTATTGTAAATATTGCGTGAGATGAGTTAAGTGGCTTTAGCACTTAGGGAAGTGTTTCTTACGATTTCTGACTATGACAAAAAAATGATGTAGTTTGATAAGGTACTTTACACAGTGCTTTCAGGGTCATCTATCAAAATATGTGTAATTGTGTACTTATAATATACTAAGGATCTGTTTCAACAATATAAATATCTATCAGATTCCGCGAATAAATAAATTATATTTCTTCATATAAAAAAATATATAAATATTTTCCTTGCACAAAAAAGCATCATCAGATTGCTTGTAATATGAATATTTAGGTACCTACTTTATGAAAATTACGAAACAATTAATTAAATACTCGTATAATTACTGTACCTAGCTAAAACACTGTAATTTATGTTAATGTTTATATCATAAATAACGTAATAAAACTGTCGTCTAATATAGAGCAGACGCATAAATCTAGTTTTTATTTCTATCCATTAAATAAATTGTGCATGAGTAATAATATTATTTTATTTGGACCAATCGTGAGAAAAAAACTTTAGCAATAATGATTACTTGATTAGGTAGGTATTGGTACTTTACTAATGCCTTTATTCATAAGGATATAATAATTAGTTCTAATTTTGTCACTTAGACGTTTTCTTTGGTAATTAATGATAACTACACTTGCAGTCAATTAATACGAGTCAGCCAGATTTCTTAGATAATACCAGTATTACTACGAAGATTAGAAAACATCAATTTGTTTTTATAATTAAGCAAATTGATATTGAAGTTACTTTTTTACAATGCGAATAATCCTAAAATGTCG
>JALPQI010012711.1:0-37834 GCA_025490895.1 Thaumatotibia leucotreta | reverse complement strand
CATTTAATCACACCCGCATGCAGAAAACATTACATTAGTTTATTGGAACTATTGTCAGTAACTACATGGACAAGTGTGAGAAAAATATACATTATATATCCGAGAAATATAAATTGAATGTTTATTTTAAGTATAATGTTGTAGGTAGAAAGTTACCAATTTATATTTCACGAACCATACTTAACCTACTTTACACATTGAATGTGACAAAAGGAGCGGACTCAGCATATGTTGTGTCAGTCACCGAATAAACAGACAACTACACAACGCTGGTTTTCAGGCCGCCCCTCTTACACTAAGCAACATTGACAGATATGCGAGTAGAGGCCCATAACAGCTAGGCACTAAATAAGTAAATAATTAATCCAGTTAATAATTTTATTTTTCTCACCACCTATTCGAGTATGGATCTTTTTCTTCCCTACTAGGAGGGAAGGTTCAAGGACTTTCTAATACAAGCCTAAGAAATAACAATGAAATATGAAAATAAATCGCAACAATTTTATTTTTCTCATAGGTGGTGCGAAAGGCAGTATGTGTCACACGGTATCAAAATTATTTTCGTTTTGGGCGCTAACCAATTAATACAACTGGGGCTTTGAACACGAGTGAAGTTTATGGCTTTTATGAGAGAATACCCTTAATTAAAACGAGTAGCTCAAGGTCTTTAGACGTTGCTCACTAGAGAGAGCTAAAGAGTTAAGATAGCACACACCGATTGACTAAAACCTTCTGTCTCAATTTGATTATTTAGTAATTTTTGACTCAATTTGCGTTTAAAAGTTGAACGGGACATATTAATTCGCAAAGGTGGGGGCAGGTCGTTCCAGATCTTAGACGCCGCGTATTTAAAAGAACCTCGATAGGCAGCAGTTCTGTATTGCGGAATGCTCATTTTGTTTCGCAACTTACTGCGAGTATTTCGACCATGAACGTCTTTCATCCACCGAAACTTATTAAATAGATATTCTGGTTTCTGACTAAAAACTACATTTTGAACCAGACTAGCTATATGCAACGTTCTACGCGCTGTCATTTTCAGAATTTTCCTCTTGTTAAGGAACGGCGTAATGTGAGATCGCCTTGGGACCGAAAAACAAAATCGAGCACAGGCATTCTGAACCCTCTGAATTGCTTGTGTAGTTTTGGCCAACAGACGTGGCCCATATACGGTGTCACAGTAGTTAAACTGTGACAGGACGAGAGACTCGACCAAAATCTGCCTCACTTCTTCTGTTAGATAATTACGAATACCATATAAAATTTTTAACCTAAAAAATGCATTTCTTATTTTTGTATTTATGTGGTCATTATATCGCATATCGCTATCCATAATTAATCCAAGATTCTTGGCCGAATCTACTCTGTCAATAGTTTTACCGTTAATAACCACCTTAGGATTAAGACTAATTGTTAGATTACGCTGTATTTTAGAACCGAATATAAGGTATTTTGATTTTGTGGGGTTAAGAACTAGGTTATTGTAATACGCCCATTTGTAAATTACATCTAGATCCTCATTAATTTTTTTTACAGCATTTTCTGTGTCTTGCGGGTCAAAAGAAAAATATACTTGGGTATCATCGGCGTATAGGTGAATACTACAGTACTTGAGTAGTTTGCTAAGGTCAGCAGTATACATAGCAAACAACAACGGGCTGAGAATCGAACCCTGAGGTGTACCTCTTTTAACCAATTCAACAGACGATCGTAACTCATTTCCCTGATCATTTTCAGTAAGAACATATTGTTTACGGTCTGTTAAATATGATAGAAACCATTTTCGTGCTTGCAATGACAATCCGTAATAGGCCATTTTTGCTACTAATAATTCCTTGCTAACACAGTCAAAAGCCCGTGAAAAATCAAGTAAAATTAATATACTGCATTTACCCTTGTCAGTAGCTGATATTATGTCGTCTGTCACATGAGTTAACGCGGTAGTCGTACTGTATCCGCTGCGGAACCCGGATTGAATGGTTGGTAACATTTTATTAAGTTCTACGTAGCCAGTTAGCTGAGAGCAAACCAGTCTTTCGAGAATCTTTGACATGGTCGGCAGAATACTTATCGGTCTTAAGTCTTTACAGGTTTCTACAGAGGTACTCTTTGGTAGACATTTAACTCTGGCCAGCTTCCATGTGTCTGGGAATGTACTTGAGGAAATTGACTTATTTAATATAGCCGCAATTATAGGCAGTGTATACGGCAAAGTCATACGAATCATATCTATCGTAATCATGTCATGGCCACAGGCATTCGTTTTTATGTTACGAATTATTTTTGAAATTTGAGCCACGTTACATTCACTAATTTGAAATGTGGTGTCTCCAAATCTGTTTTTAATAAAATAACTGTAAGTATCCGGATCAATATGGCCGTCACCTGGTATATCTAAAAAGGAATCGTTAATTTTACAGGGGTCGTTTAGATGTTCAGGTATTTGGATTACGTTTCCACTACCAAACGCCGAAGAACGTTTAAGATTTTCCCACATTTTAGCTGGGGAGCTTAGATTATTGTTAACATAATAAGTAAAATAAGCCATTTTTTCTCGTTTAATTGCACCTTTAACATATTTACGTAATTCTTTATAATAAACCATATGCGAGTCAATTTTGGTCGAATTCGCTTTTACGAGTGCTTTGTTTCGCAAATTTATCATAAGCCTAATATTGTCGGTTAACCATGGATGTGGTTTTTCATTCACGCGAACTCGTCTTACCGGCGCATGCTTATCAAACAATATGTTCAATAAATTTTCGAATCGTTTTACCATTTCATTAACATTTTCGACCAACAAAACATCTGACCAAGGTATAGTAATGAGATCATTTTTAAATCCGCTTCATTTATCCTATTTAGAGATCTGTAAGTGACAACGCGCGCGCCTGCGTTGGTTTCTTAATAAGAAATTCAGAAATAACCATAGCATGATCGCTTTAGAGATGGATTGTGGTGAATACTTATCTGTTTACATAACTCAGGTGTATCTGTCAAAATTAAATCTAAGAGAGTTGCAGAGTGATCCGTTATACGCGTCGCTCCCTGAACCAGTTGTTTGAGGTTCTGTTGTCCTAAGAATGTTAACAATTCAGGGCCATGATTTATATCTGGCTGCAGAAGATCAACATTAAAGTCAGTTAGTACAAACACATGATTACAATAGACGAAAGCACTTACCGACTCACTCAGAGAGTCTATAGCCTTATCCACTGCCACGGACTCTGGTCTATAGGCGGTGCCCACAGCCAAGCGCAATCCTCCGACCATGGTAACTTCAAGCCACATTTGCTCGAGCGTCGAGTTAGGATGGTCGCGCACGCGCACGCGCAGCCCGCGCCGCACGTAGAACCCCACCCCGCCGCCGCGGCTTGGACCTGCGCGGGGTCTATGCTTGAATACGTAACCCGGAACTGCAGGCGCACATTTTTCTTCGCCTTTTTTCAACCACGTCTCGTTAAGAGCTAATATATCCGGCTTATAACTTTCCATTGCATACTTACAGTAATTCGTCTTTACCCGTATTTAGTGACCTCACGTTTAATAGTCCCAATAACAAATGTGAGTTACGTTTATTTGATACGCCTATAAAAATAAAAGGTACTTACGTCTGAAGGTAAATTATTAATACGGTGGTCATCAGTGCTAATACTAATTATTAATGAATAAATATCAATTTGGTAGTAGTCTTTGAAAGGTATTCTCCCATGCAAACCATACACTAATATATATATTGAAAATACCGTAGAACATAACGGATTCAAATTAAGAGCTAAATAAATGAGTCACAATCGAGAACTATTTTGCTGATCTAATGACGCCTTCATAGCCCGAAATTTGAAATTTGCGGATTTCGTAGTTCGCGGTAGGGATGCTGGATTTCCTTTCCTGCCACGACCGCTCCGGTACGCACACACGGCTGTGAAATGAAATACCTGCCAAAGTGTCCAAATGTTCCTAAACGACTTATGTACGAAGCTTTTTTTACGTTTCGACTTTCTTCGTAATTTTCCTAATAAATTATTCAAATTAGCACAGTGGATAGGGGCGGCAAAATATAAATGGCCTACAGGCGGCAAAATCCTAAATCCGGCACTGATTCTTGCTGCCGTCACCACATGGCAAATGTACCTATTAGTACAGTATATTACATTAGAATAGAAGTATAGACGCCGGGACGAAAGGGAACCCCATTTTTCCGGCCGAGGTATGTATAGTGCTTTTCTCAAACATGCAATGATTTAAACAACAAAAACATCAAAGTTTTTTTTATATGCATAGTATTGCATAGTGGCAGAATGTCACGATGCCTGTGTCACAAAGGTATGTGGAATGGAATTAAAAAAGAGCACTTTTCCGGCCTAGGCCTTAAAGTTGTGTATTAAATTCCATTATGGACCTCCTTGTCCTAGTCGCACCTGAAACGTTATACTTCGCAACATAAGGAGCATTAGCAACAATATTTCATTGCATGTTTGAGAAAAGACTATTTTATCCTTTCTTTACGCTCTAACAATATATGCGAAAAACACATAAAAAATGGAATTTTACTTAATATACTTACAAGTATGACTGAACAAACTCTTGAGACCGATATGTTGGTTGAAAAATTGTTGCGTCTGAAAGTACCTTTACTTATAATAAGCATGGCAATGGCAACATTATTAGCTGTCATAGGCCAAAGAAATTAAAAAATCAAATAGTCTTCGTTCAGCTTGTCAAGGAGTATGGTGTCCGATCGATTTACGCGAGAAACAGACAACACGTTATTTTAAAACATTTTGTTAGTGCTTTATATTACTTTGTACGTGAAGTGATTTCATTTTATATATTTTAATTATTCACTAGACAAAAGATGGTTCAAAAGAGTGTTATTGTAGCGGTCTTTCTATTAGGTAAGTATTTTCTTGTTTTCGATATTACTTGTTGACATACCCTTGAGTTAATTTATTATTACGAAAAATATTTACGTAAGCTTTTTCTTGGCCTATAGGTCGTTTACGATACTATGAATGCAATATCCGGTTATTTGCCGACGTTCGCTCATTATATGCTGAATGAAGTTGAAATGAGCGGCAAGTAACCAAAAATTATAACGTGTTAGTATATTAGTTTTCATATAAATATGGTTATTGTTCAAACGTTCAAAGTGTTGACAACTCAAGAAATCAATAGTTCTGTCCCTTTGGCCCTTTAAATCCGTCAACAAAATGAGTCAAAATATTTGAAATATTGACAATGTATTTGTAAGATCCTAACAGATAGCCACTTAGCATCCTGACTCCTGAGCCACATGCTTGGGAGTCACTTGACATGAAATTAAATGTCTATGACTGCGCTGTAATACATATTATTGCAATACAGTGAGCTAACAAAATATCTATGCTACACTAACAATATATTTTTGAAGGTGCTGCCTGGGCTCAGTTGGATGCTGATCAAGCCCAAGCTGTAGATAAAGCCTTAGAAAACCTGCCTCCAGAGCTTCAGGGACAGCTGGACAAGAAACAAGTTGAAGAGCTCCAGAACAAAACTACAGCGGCATTTAAAGACAAGTGCGCTAAAAATGGAGGACCTGATGCTTTTGGAAATGCTGAGGTAAGCAGACAATATGAGTACCTGCAAACAATGCTAGATGTAAACTAAAGTATTATTATATTAGAGGGTTGCATTGCTTAAATGCTGGTGACCCTAAATAGTCCAAATACACCCCAAAGACATTTTGATTGATAGATTGTACACATGTGCTTGTTAATACATTTAATGTAGTAGGAAATAATCTAAATTGAGAAACTGTATTACTAGAACAAGAAACATTTCTCAATTAGTTATTTTTCAGTGTCACTGCCTTTCTCTGTTTTTTAGCAATTGGGTTTCAGAAATTTTGGTACAAAGTGTTATAGGTGAAAGAGCTTAATACTATAAACATGGTTAGAAACCTTTGGCTAAGCCAATTGATTATCAAGTATAAAGGTACTAACTGCTTGAAATACAGGTCATATTGAGACTGCCTCAGGACACAATAATGAAAATAGTTATTAAAATCTGTAATTTTAGGTACCTACCATAATTTCTTGCAATAGCTCAGGTACATTTGCCAAATTCTATTATAACTACCTTACTGGAGCTGCAATCATACTTAGGGCTCCTATCTCAAAAATACCTGGGGATTTGGTCTAAATCTAATTTTTATATTTTATTCTCATTTTTATATTGTCATGCTGTCATAGTGAATGTTCAGATATATTTGAGCATCAGTGCTACTCTGTTGACTGTACTTAATTCTGTAACTAGGACAAATCTGGGGAAACCTAAATGGATGGCAGCCTTAATTATATAACTATACCTCGAGATTTTTCTAGCAGGAACAAGAGATTGACAAAATTAAACATCGACATAACTGTTATCGATAATTCTTATTGGAGTTGATAAATAAATTTAATAAATAAATAATGTGCCGTAGCTTAGAGATAAATTACATGAATGTAAATTATACCACTCAAGATGATACATTATTAAATTTTCTCATATCTTGTATTTAGCACTTACCCATCAAAATAACAAAGACTAATAAAATACAATCTAAAGCCATAGGAGAATAGAGCCAATTAATACGAGGTATTAGATATTTTGGATCCTGTATTTCTAGATTATCTGTTTTACGAATTTAGTATGTTTATGAGAACAGGGTGTACTCATTGATAACATTTATGTCGATCTTTCATTTTGTCAATCTCTCGTTCCTGCTAGAAAAATATCGAGGTATATACTTATAACCTTGAGATTGTTGCCCCACCTTCGAATGATTTAATTATTGTTATCAGAATTTTGCTCTAATTTTCATAAACGGATAGGTATATGTACAATTAATAATCCATAATTATCTTATCTTTGTAAATGATAATACAGCCATATGTTTAGATATTATTTCAGAATGCAATATGTATTTAAATTATAATTTATAGTTTTTTGTAATCCTATTATTGATTCATAAGCAAAGGACATTCCATGTAATGGATATACACTATCAGTCTATTTTAAAAAGCCTAATAGCTAACTTTTTAAAAAGGATAGCCCAAATAGGACAAATACTGGAAAAATAACATTTGTGTTAAGTATCTCAAAATACCTAAGTATGAAAGTGATGACAACACTATGAGATAATTTTATTCCGTGTGTAAAATAGGTATTGATAAGGAAGATATTGGCTGTTGTTGCTATCAGATAGTTCCGGGACCATAATGCGTTGTGTGGCGTTGGTGCCCCTATTTAGACACTGACGGGTCTCATCATGCACGTGAACTATGAGCTTTCTTGGCTATGAAAACGAACAAAAGATAAACACTCCCGCATAAATGGGTGAATCAACTTTTTTCTGTCTGTTATTACCATGGTTACGGTCGTCTGAGTCACGCTGGTTTTATGCAAAATAATGCTATTTAAGCTATGCAAACCAACAAACGCACATTTTTCTGGTATTAATAAGCCCTTTCCTTTGGGCCGCCTATACAGACATGCAGTACATACATGTTTTCATAATTTAAGTACGTATAGCATAATTTTGCATAAAACCAGCGTGACTCAGGCGACCGTAACCATGGCAATAACAGACAGAAAAAAGTTGATTCACTCAAATAAAAGAGACACGGTGATGTTTATAGTTATTCGCTAAGCTATGAGCTATAAAATGTCGCCGTGTCCATGTTGTTCATACGGGAGCGCTTATCTTTTCATCGTTTCTATAGCCGATAGCTCATCATAGCTTACTTGCTCGCGGTGGGACCAGTGACTTATCGAATTGCTAGTGTGCATTATTCTGATCTGATATTCTTGCATTATTTTGATATACGATAGGCAACATTGCTACTTGATACCATAACTGGAGTTCAGTGCGTCGCTAGTCGCTACTAGTATTTGCAATAATATATGAATAAGGTACGTGGCTCACTAAAGTCGAGTAAGCGATGAGCTATCGATTATTTTCTCGCCTTACGAACAACATATACAATAGATCTCGAGTTAGTCAAGGTGACTGATACATTTTATCGTTGGTCGCTGGCTGTTCACACTGCCGGCAAGTGCATTTTCTAAGATAATTCACTCGCTCGCGAACATAAATCTCGTCGGTCGGTTGCTACTTGCTGCTCGTTAATCGACGTTGGTGGGACAAGTGCCTGGGACAAGTGCCTTTATGGTGCTAACTTTATTAAATCGTGATAATCGTGATACAATAATCGTCGTATTATTGTAGTGTTGCCAATTCGCATCTTACATGACTGTAGGTGATAACATATTACTTTATGGTAATACGATTTAATCATTGCTACTTAAATCGAAATTTGAATCGTTTCCATATTCCACTTCAGTCACAAAAGGTGAAAAAGATTAATTCATATGCGATTTACCTATATTCAGTGTGCTAATTGTTAACAAAACGGTAAAGAAACACAGGACTAACGTAAACTCGTTTTACACGCAATGTGCGTGCAATCTAGTTTTTTACCTAAGCGCACCAGAGTTTTAAGTTTGTTTTCCTTTGAATAATACGTGTAGGTACAATTACCTGAGGTAATTGCAAGTCTAAAGATCACTTTGACTACTGTTTCCTAGATGGTAATTGAGTAATTGCATCTATGTCATACATAATACCAACTTAATGTTATATTATACAGGGTGTTCCACGAGCCACTGAAAACCTTGAACGGGGTGATTTGGTAGGTTAAACTTAATAACTTTTACTAAAGGAGCTAACCCAGAAATCTAAAAAAAAAATTGCCTTTTTCATATAAAATGTCGTGATCAATCGGTCAAAATGTATGAAAAAGACAATTTTTTTTTTAGATTTCGTGATTGGCCCCATATTAAAAGTTGTTCAGTATAGCCTACTAAATCAGCTCGTTCAAGGTTTTCAGTGGCTCGTGGAACACCCTGTATGTAGAATAACAACAATTTCAAGTACACGACCGTACCTACATGTGCTAAACCGATTGAACACTGACGAATTATTTATTTAAAAATTCGTTGAAATGCTCGGACCAACAAAGTATTTTTTCTGAACCTGAGAAAATAATGTACCTAAGTTATATCAAACACCTACTTATATCAAATTTACATTTAGGTACGTTTTAATTGCATATAAATGCCACAATCGCAATAATTGGGCATGCATAACTTGCTTGGTAGTCCGATTTACTGAGGCCCAGTCGACGTTAACGATATTGTTACTGTTTAAAAAGTGCCAAAAATATGTATAGACGACTTTTTTACATTGACTTTAAGGTCATGTGAATCTATTTTTGGCACCTAAACCGTAATGATATCTTTGACGTCGACTGTACGTTACAGTGCAATATTGATCTAAAGAGGACCTAAGACCTTTAATAACTAATTGTTTCATTAGGTATTCTTGAATAGACGTGAAATCGGAGCTGTTTCTTGGATAGTTCCCATCAACATACATTCACACGGAATAATAACTTTAGTACTTGTATCAAATTGCCAGTAGGTATAGAAAATGTTAGACTATTTGAGCTAGGAATATTCATTCCATTACTTCATTTTTCGAGCAGTTTTGTACGCCTTGAGAGTGTACAAAAACGATGATTCATGAATCATGAATTTCTACAGGTATGAAGTGCCTGCTATTGGCAATGTATCGATTCGTTTTTCACTGCACTTTTTTGTTTTATAATTTTATAGACAACTAAGCACCTAACTAAGTACGATATGTTGTACTTATTATTAGCGCCGCCCTCCCGGCGGATGTCAAAGTTCAAGTCGATCGATAGTAGCAACGTGGTTCCAAGTCCAATTCCGTTTGACAGATTTTATAGATAAAATATTTATTGGTTATGTTTTATCGACACGTTGTAGGTAGGTACCTCAGGAATTAGGTAGATAAGGTTTATATTTCCTAGAATGGTAAAAAATAATTCAATAAGTTTTGGACTTTTTTTGATAAGTAAGATATTGTGGATATTGAAATAGGTAAAATATATTTTAAACGTCTGCGTACATAAATGTTAAAATCATGTAGACACGTATAGCATGCCTTGACTTGCAACATGTGTATGCAATATGTTCATAATTTAGTACGTAGTACTAAATATGAACTATATACCTAGGCATATTAAAGTGCTAGAGTATGTAACAAAATATCAACTCTGCTGTTTTACTGCCTACAAAATGTTATTTTTAAGGTGGGCAGTAGCATACGCTAATAGGTATTGCGGTCATATGTAAATTGAAAATCCTATTAGCCACACCTATGACAAATACAATTTGAATTAGTTGTCAGTAAATTTTCTTGGTTTAATGCCAACATAGATAACTGACCACTTGTAACCCCTATTACTACGCGTATAAAGAAGAAATGAATGGTAAGTTAGCTGTGTTGGGGATATATTCAAAAGGGTGTTAGTGTGGGAGCCTTTGACACACAAAATAAACAGCGGCATCGGTATGGGGCGGCACGCTGTGAGCAGTACTGACTGTACCTATTTGTTGTATAGGTTGCTCGCCGTCTAGACACCGGTCATAGCGGTCGTTAAACGTCCTACTCAAGTAAAAAACAAACAATTAGAATCTACCTGTAGTCGATAGGTATACTAGGTATGAAATATTGTAACATATCTTTGAAAATCTCTTAAGAATGTAGTCTATTATATCACCCAATATGGATTTGGTATGTATAGCGGCGAAATGTAAAATGGCCGACTCAGACTGATCATTGGTAGGCCTACATAAAGCTGCGTTTCCACCAGAGATGTGCGAGGATGTGTTTCCATACAAATGACACCTATTAATAACTCGAGCGAGGTGTCATTTGTATGGAAACACATCCTCGCACATCTCTGGTGGAAACGCAGCTTTATGTAGGCCTACCAATGATCAGTCTGAGTCGGCCATTTTACATTTCGCCGCTATACATACCAAATCCATATTGTCTGTGAAACAGTGTGTTTACTACACAATACACACAGAGTTATAATTACAGATGTTTTAGTTATCATTATTACCTATTTCCTATCGTTTCGACAGAGATCGCGTTAATGACAGACAGTGTCGAGGTTAATCGTCTTCTAGTGATGCACGTTATCGTAACGGGGTAATTAAAGTGCACTCGGGCTTCCTATGCGGCTCACTCAAGGAAAACGATCGGTTAGTGATAATTAGAATATCTTTAGTGTACTATGTCGTATACGCCATGTAGGGCTTGCAAATATTCGAAAGTTTCAGGTCGAATACATACTCGAATAATTATAAAAAGTTTAAAACGCAGGTAACTTTGATTTGCATATTTTCGTCAAAAATTTAAATAAGACAGGTAATCATGCAGTAATCAACAAATATAACTAGAGAATATCACGTTGCAGGTATTATTAAACCGCGAATAGAATGGGATTTGAAAGTACTTTTGACACAACAATGTATAAGTCAATCTAGGATATATTCATAGTTATATTCATAATAAAATATTCATATAAGTGCAGACACTTACAGACAATAGATTAATTAATCACTCACTACAGCCATAAACAACTCTTTTCTTTGTGAATGTTGTGTCAACGCTCAACAGTACCTACTTTCGCATCCCCTTCTGATTCGGGTTTGATGATAATATATCCGAACTGTCCGCTTAGTTTATATAAGTAACCTTGTTTTACTAGGGTGAAAATACAATGAATAGTTTTTTTTCAATATCATTGATGCAAAACTTAGTAATTTTTGGTGTAAAATGCCTAAATTGTATTTTTTTGAGTAATAAAAAAATCGAATATCTCATGCTGTTATTCGAAAACTGAAATGGATCGCATATTTGAAGTTTTCGAAGATTGGAATTGGAACCCCTATCGCCATGTCACCTTCGCTTTGTTTTGACGTGACTTTTAAATCTGTACAAAACCGATAAAACGAAAGTGTCCACAAACATTATTTTGAACTGTAACTATAATATGACGCGTGATTGTTTCATAACTGTATCTCTCTCGGGCTAATTTTTAATGACTAAGACATAAACTAATGAGTTCCAATAACCATACGTTTGAATACTATCGAATTATGGGTGACTAATTTACTAATGTGACCTATTCTTATTACCCAATTTATCTAATCAGCTTAGAGATAATGAGCGTGGGGAGTTGAGGGCTAAGTTGATATTGTATCGAGTTCATGTTAGCAGTTCGTATTTTTAATAATAGATTTTGCGGCGTCGCCGTTGAATGCGATCGGACTTTTTTAGCCGTACCATGAGTTTGCAAGTATCGGTTACGTTAGGTTTTACTCGATAAGGAAATCAGTCCTTCGCGCTCACTCGAATAACTCAGAAAACTCATGGTACTGATATTGGTGTCTTAAGAGACCGATTAACGAATATCTATTATCGAAATATTCGAGCATCAGTCTCTTTATAACACCTACAGTACCGGCCAATAATATATCACATTCGTGACTTTTTGTATGAGCGTGTATAGAGTAAGCGGCACATGTTCGCATGTAGATAGCATATTATTTTGGTACTTTTGCACAGTTTAATGATGAATACTGCAATTAAGTATTGTGAATTGCAATTGGAGACACAGCATATTGCTAAAATAGCTGTAGTAAAAAAATAATTTTACTAAGAAATCCATGCCTTACGCAAAATCTCTTTATGAAAAAATCACTACATGATGACCAGTTTTTTCATCGCTAGTGTAAAGGCCTATGCCTAGACTATCTATAGTCGTGAGGTGGAAAGTGTGAAAAACACTTACAAAAATAAAAATAAATCTACTGAAAAAAACCTGTATGTGATATATTATTGGCCGGTACTGTATGTGGAAGCTCCAAAACATTAGTTGCTCGACTTTTGATGAAATACGTCTTATTGAGCTGTAGAAATTGGTACAGTCGCCATCAGATATATCGGAACGGCCTCGCTGCTCAAAAAAACTTGTATATGTTCATCAACAGCTGAGCTGGATAAGGCGGACTAATGTATTCTTGATATATAAAAACCCATGTCTCTTATGTACCTAAATAACCTTTTTCTGCAAGTAATAGCTACTAGGAACTGACAGTGCGACAATGTTTAGATACAAACTATAACTATTATACATATTATGGTTGCTTAACACAAAGGTTTTATTGCAATATTGTATAAATTTAATTTTATTAAATTCTTTAAAGTCTACAGCAGAAAACTAGCACAGCAAAAAAAAAGCACTTACATTCTGGAAACAGATATTTAATGTTAAACACTAAATTGCTGTTGTTTTAATCTATGCATAGCATAGCTTCAATGGATTTAGTGGTTACTTTTAACATTAAGTAGTTTGTGCAGTTAGTGCTAATACTGCTAATTCATTTAGTTGTTTTACATATCTGCCGCACGGCCAATTATACTCCTTTGACAATAATGCAGCGTTGTTCTGACTCAGAACAGATTCTGAGGTTGCGATAAAGTTACCATCAATAGAAGTTGCGAACACTGTAAACTAATTTTGGAAAGTCGCCTTCACTATTGAAGACGACTTTCCATAGTGTTTCTTTTTATGAAGAAACGGATGCAGTTGCCAAAAATATGATGTTGATGAACCACTTTTCTGGCTAATGTGGGCGAATTAACCTCTCTGGTTTTATACAAAATTATGCTACTTAAATTATACAAACATGCATTTTTCTGGTGTTAATACGCCCTTTCCTTAATGGACTGCATGCAAGTTTGCATAATTTAAGCAGTATAATTTTGCATGAAACTAGCGTGACACAGGTGACCGTAATCATGGCAATAACAGACAGAAAAAAATTAACTCGCCCATGTGCTCAAAAAAAAACTTTGTAACATGGCAATTATTGTCATGTCCTACCAGCCTTTATAAAATATGTGTGTCGTTGATTCCAGAATGCGATCAAAAACCTGAAATCATGCATGGAGGGTCTGGTGACTCAAAGCGTGCTGAAGCAAGAAATCGATGAAGCAACACCCAATGGTAAAATTGACGAGGTGTTTAAGAAGTAAGTATAATTATTTACATACAGTCAACCAACGAGGGTTTTCGATATTTTTTCTGCCACCAGGTGGCGTTAGAGTAAGCGTCTGGTCCACAACTCCACACAGCTGTCAGATTCATATTATTCATAGGCACCTGGACCTAAAATATCGAAATTCTATTTTATTTGGAAGATTATTGAGTTTGTAGTGGTTTAAGACTAATATACGGTCGTCGAACTGAAGATTGAGCTCTAAAACAGGCGCGTAAAGTCACTGATATTAAAAATAATTAGTACATATAACTTTGTTCATTTCATGGGAATTGACTTGAAACTATTTTTTTTATTTATTTTAGAAAACAATGTTCCAAAAGTAATCGTTTTCTAATTATATAAACCTATAAATAAATTGCGAAGCTGCCATTCACGCCACACGCACTTTTGCAGTAGAGCCTAATAACACCGATTGCGTCATCATTAAATTAGACCTCAAAAATGCTTTTAATTCAGTTGAAAGAGATGTAATTTTGAGTGAAGTGGAAGAACAGATACCTATATTATATCCCTTCCTTTATCAAGTTTACCACTCTCCATCCAACCTATTTTATAATAATTCCCTGATAGTTTCTCAGGTGGGGGCGCAGCAGGGAGATCCACTGGGGCCGCTTATTTTTAGTCTTGCCATTCATAAGGCCATACAATCTTTAAGGTCACCTCTTAATGCTTGGTACCTTGACGACGGAACTTTGGGTGGCAAGCCAGACATTGTAAAGCAAGATTTGGCCCTACTTCTTCCTCGTCTTAAAGAGTTGGGACTGGAAGTAAATGCGTCGAAATGTGAATTGTTCTGCTGTGGACCCGCTTCCTCATCACTGTTAGCGTCTTTGACATCCATCCTCCCTGGCCTCAGAGAATTGTCACGCAGCACGTTTTACCTTTTGGGCTCTCCGATATTCACAGAGGCTATTCCAGAGGCTATGGAGACAAGGAGGCGGCTCATTTTGTTAGTCCAAGAGCGTCTTAATAATATCGGCGCCCATGTCGCCCTGGTCCTACTAAGAATGTGCTTTGCGGTCCCAAAAATAATGTATCTCTTAAGAACTACCCCAACATGGTTATTTCCGGCTGAAGTATCTTCTTTTGACAATGCTTTAAAGGACACCGCAGAAATTATTCTGAATGTATCACTTTCTGATGATCACTGGAGTCAAGCTTCTTTGCCCATACGACATGGAGGCTTAGGTTTACGGCGAGCAGGGGACGTGGGACTGCCTGCATTTCTCGCATCGGGACATGGCGTCGGTAGCTTGGTCTCTAAAATTTTACATTCTCACGATGGCACTGTAGCCATTCCCTTTTTGGCTGATGCAATGACCAAATGGACACAACGATACCCGGTTGTCGCCATACCTGAGGATCCGCAGGTTCAAAGAGCCTGGGATGACATTGGCGCCAAGACAGAACTGGATCGTCTCATTGCCGCTGCCGCGGGTGTAGATTTAGCTAGACTCAAGGCGGTATCAAGACCAGAAGCCGGAGCGTGGTTGCAGGCTTTGCCCGCACCCCATCTAGGAACACTACTCGACAGTGACTCAATGCGTGTGGCCGTAGCTTTCCGCCTGGGCTGCGATGTTTGTATACCCCACCAATGCATCTGCGGGTCCATGGTGGAAGCGAATGGCCATCACGCACTGAGTTGCTGTCGCTGTTCAGGAAGATTTAGTCGGCATCACGCTCTAAATGATATCGTCCGGAGGGCCCTAATCTCCGCCAATATCCCGTGTGTCCTAGAGCCTCCAGGTCTCTGTCGCACCGATGGTAAACGCCCTGACGGACTAACTTTAGTACCGTGGCAGAGGGGACAATGTCTGCTTTGGGACGCCACGTGTGTGAGCACTTTTGCTGCGTCACATCTAAGCAGAACAGTGCGAACCGCTGGTGCCGCTGCCGAGCTTGCCGCGTTCAAAAAGCGACAAAAATATATGACATTGTGCAATAGTTACTTTTTTGTGCCTCTTTCATTTGAAACAACTGGATGCTGGGGATCTGAAGCAATTTCGTTCATCCGAGAAGTTGGACGTCGTATATGGGAGAGGGGATCTGACGCCCGCGCGGGGGTGTACCTGGTGCAAAGGTTATTCATCGCCATTCAACGTGGTAACGCTGCTAGTGTGATGGGTACCTTCGCTCCAGGTACAACTCGTGGCGGACTTTTCGAATAATTTAAGTTAGATAGTTTTATTCACTATATTTAATTAGTTTTATATTATCGTTATATTTCATAGGTTTAAGTGTTTTATTTTTATAAATGCGTCAGATTTTGTATTATTTAGGTATTTTTTAATTAATTTAATGGTTTTTAGCGTAATTTATTATCTTGAATAAATACATGTTTAAGATTAGACATTTAAAAATAAACTGTTAGATTTAGGTAAGTATTTATTTTAAATAATTTACGGTATTTGTAACGAAATAAATAAAGTGATTTTTTTGAAAAAAATAAATAAATTGAAAATTAAATGCGCGTATTTATTTGGACAATTCGTCAAACCTTCCTCTCAGTGCTGCCATCTCACCTCCCCATACTGGCAGAAAAAGTATCAAAAACCCTCATTGGATTACCATTTGTCGGAATCGGATTGTCATTGGACATGATTCTCGAGTGGCTTAGTGTTCCAATTGCCTGAGTGTAGGGTAAGTTGTGGATCAATGAAACAACTAAATTTCAAACCATTGTATCTCTGGTGTTTTTGAAGTTACGAGTGAGATATTGTGTTCGAAGATAAACAATTTAGTTGGCTATCGAATCGCATTCTAGGTTACACACTTATTTTCAATAGTATATGTGTTATGCAACTTTAAACAAAAAATGAGATTTGTTTCATTGTGTCCTCGTGCATGTATTCAATGAAACACCTGAATTTTTACATTTAAACAGATGTATAAATCCAATGAACTATGAAACAGACTTAACCAACATTGGAACTGTGTTATATGTAACATACAGGGTGTTTTTTTTTCGACCGTTCAAATTCTACGTAGTGAATGTGTAGGTCATACTCACCAACTTTTACTATGGGGACAAAGTCGAAATCGCGAAAAAAAAATCAGCTGTTTCATACAAATTGGCGGCATTACGCCGGCCGAAATGTATGAAACAGCTGATTTTTTTTTCGCGATTTCGACTTTGTCCCCATAGTAAAAGTTGGTCAGTATGACCTACACATTCACTACGTAGAATTTGAACGGTCGAAAAAAAAACACCCTGTATATATTAAGTACGCTTGCAATGAATACAAAATAAAGGAAAGTTAATAATAACGGTAGGCTGGAGTAGGTTTAGTTTAGTAGGATTCCAATTTGTTAAATGATTAATAATACCACTGAAAGATATATAAAACCGAAAGACTGTTTCATTGTATACAACCCAAGTTTCATTGTAACTTAACAATGTCGTCGATAACTGCGACATATTGCAAAAAAAGTTATGTTTTATGTGTCCTCGTAGTATGCCTGCAACCCAGGCGAACGCGGGAGGGTCCTGGGCATCTCCACGATAGATATCATACACTTTGTGACATCATAACTATCATGTTGTTTTATTGTGTACGTATGTTTTATTGTTAAACATATTACTTAAACTATTGCCATCAATGAAACATTCAACTTTTTAAACTGTCCTATCTCAGCCAATTTGAAAGTTAAAAATCGTATATTTTGCCATAAAATAGACTAATAGTCATCATTCTTTATGGTGTGTTAAAAAGTGGCTCTAGTTCTGAAAATTGCGTATATATTCTTAAAATGCTTTTGAAAAAAGTGCATTGTTTCAATGTGTACTAATAAATAGTGTTCAGTGAAACACCGTGAGCTGTTTCATTGTAAACCAAAAATATCACGGGTAACCAACATTGAAACAGAGTTACATAATCAGTAGCCAATAGGTTATTATATATTATGCGGTTGTTCTTAGTGAGATTAATTTATTAACGAATCTTTATGACATTGGCGCATTCAGCAACCGAAAAATGTTATGTTTTAATGAAAACAATCACATATTAATACAATATGTAGGAACAGAATGTTTTAATAGATAAAAAATATGTTGTATTACCACTACTACTACGCATATAATTTTACGAAATATTTAAAATATAATTTTATAATATGTGATAAAATTATACTAATGAAATAAAACTATGAAAACGGATAAACTCGCGTATATTAACTAATTTTAACTTCATTCCGACGTTTCGAACCCTGTAAAGTGTTCGAATTATTAAAATAATTCGTTTATTGTTAAAATTAGTTAATATACGCGAGTTTATCCGTTTTCATAGTTTTATTTCATGAGTAATCCTCGCGGTAACCGAAGAAAATATTAAAATTATACTAGTCAACAAAAAATATTAAAAATGTACTACTTAGACTATCTTGTACCACCCGGGTTTAGCCACATGACAAGGTATTCATCAGCAGGAGCTAAATTGATCATTTTATTGTACATATAAAATGTGTCACTAGCTACTGGTCAGTGCTTAACCCTAGGTTATACAAGTGGGCCTTAATAGGTTGATAATGAGGTGCTAAACATGAAACATGTTTAAATGAACAGTCTCATAGAATAGTAACCTTTTGCAATTTTACATTCGGTGTACAATAAAACTATACAGTACACAACGAAACATGGACCTGTTTCATTGTACATTACATAAAAATGTTTCATTGTGAGACACCAGGGTATTATTTTAAACTAAATAAAAAAACGAGGCCAAAACTTAAGCTAATTTTAAAAGTATTTGGCTTAAGATAAACTTGAATATATATACAATACGACAAAAATATAAATACTACCAAACTATTATCTGTATTCTTGCAAAAAATTACGAAATATAAATAAAAAAAATTACTTTTCCTGGTTCAATTCGCTTTGAAGCATGTAGCGACGTGCTCCTTCTGCGATCGTCGCTCGCACCCTGGGGAGTTGTGGAGGGTCCCTAAGCTCGTCCTTGTTTGATAGACGGGGCTAGCCGTTAAGGTCAGGTTCCCGAGATATCGCAAAGTTTCATTGTGTCCGTTTGTGTCAATGTTCCACAACTAACCCTACATAAAATTTTACCACTGTTCAATGTGCATGTAGGTTATATTGACTGAAGAACAAAGTTTGAAAAATAAGTCACACCGAGTTTCTTACCGGAAATAAATTAAGAAATTGTTCTCGGCACGGTGGCGTAGGGTTAGTTTCCAAGTAGAACACGAGGCTGCTTATCAGCAGAGTAAAATGTTTCTATTCCGCTTAAAGGCGAATAAAAATTCTGAGCTGTATATAGCCGTAAGCTATAAAATGGAATTCGAGATCAAAAATGTAAACAATCTTTGACAATGACATGACATTATAAAGTCAATGTTAAAGTGACATTCCAGGGATATAAAACTTTTATTTATTAACACCTCTATAAATTAACGTCGCATTTTGAAATGGGTTATTTACAAACTATCGTTACAGGTGCTAACCTAAGACAATGCTTGATGTTTAGGTGTAGATATGCGAAAGTCAAAGTATGTTCGATACACAAGTATGACAATCATGTCCAAATATTTTTGGACATGACGATAAAAAAACATACGGCTACTGTCCACGGTTCCTGATTACAAAAAGAATACCTAGAAAATTTGCTAGAATTATGTAAATAATCAACATAATCAATGTTTGAAAACCAATGTCGTGTCGTGTTACTTTAAGCTTTAGGATAGTCGGGGAACGAATTCCAATCTTCATCTATAGTTACAATCGAATCCATTTCTATTAAAAAATTAAAATGATTGTAGGTAAAAATACTAAAACCTGTATTCATGTACCTTTGTAATGCAAAATTTTAGGAGTTTTTATGAATTCATAAAAGAGACATTTGGAGCACCATCTTGTTTTGATTTTTTTCAGTACATTGTTATAACTGCGACCCAAATGTTTAAAACTTCTTATCATTGCCAGTAGTATAAATTAAACACCCAGTATTTAATTAAAATTAGAGAAGCATATCATTAAAAAAATAATGTATGATATTAAAAATTAGTAAAATATTTAAAAACTATATGTACCGTCAGTGACTGTAAATGCGCATTTTTTTAAAAGTATTTCAATGATTTTAGATTACCCTCCTCTCGCGATTATTTTTCTGTGGTGGTATCCCATTTGTTTACATTTTTGATCTCCAATTCGATTTCAGATCTTATACAGATCTTATTACTCTTAAATGGGCACAAATTGTTCAGCCTCAAGCTCAAATAGTGTAATTGGCAGAAGTACGCTCTAATACATAGTTTAAATCGGTAAAAGCTGTTTGCAGCATGTGTAACAGTGATCATATTGCTGATGTATAAGTTTTTGTTATATAAATGTAATTATTGGCATAATTTAGACGACCTGCTGTAATGGGGACTTCAACATCATGGAAACAAACTTTAAAGTTGCAAGATACGTTAAATTAAGACCGAATCTTGTTTGTTTTTCAGATATTGTGCCAAAAAACCCCAATTCAAGAACTGCTTCAAGGAAGCAGTGGAGGCGGCCAGGCCCTGCTTTTCTGACGAGGAGCAGAAGAACTTGAAGATAGTCTACAATGTCACTGAACAGCTGGCTGAGTTCGTCTGCTTCAAAGACGGCGACAGGATTGCATGTGGGTATCGATTTAGATAAACATTACCTATTGATTTTCTGGAATTCATAGAAACAGCAACTGTACTGCAGTGAAGGTGAAACGAAATTTCACTGCAGTACCGCTCCTTATAATCTGCCTTATCGTGCGATGGACTTTCCATGCGCAAGTGCGCTCGCAGGCTTGTGTCCGGACACCGTACTTTTGGTAGCTGTGACGTCAGTTTTATTATTACATTTTGTACGCAAAAGTGTCAATCAGAGCAATCAAAACTAGACATTGACGGCTGTTTCATGAAGTCAAATCGTGATGGTATAAATCTGCTCCTAAGCATGCAAAACTTAATCATTGAATCATAATTATTATATAAATATCTACCATGCCAGGTTCCTATATTTGTGCAGCGTGACGTAGCATTATCTTTTCCCTTCGGGTTTTCACGAAACGTCCGAATTCATATTGTTGTCACAATAAACTTCAATATCCATAATTAGCTCTGAAGCTAATTAAGACACAGATAAATCGGAAGTTTCCGAGGAAAAACGAACGGGAAAAATTGTTAACTACGTCTGTAAACTGATGTAATCGGGACCCAAAATTACAATCTATTGGTATCCTTGTAATGTAAAGTCTACGGTGAAATACGATGAGAATGATGAGATCCAGATATAAGTTCATTGAAACCCAATCAAGCCGTGTGGTGACGGCAGTAAGAATAAATTTGTCACCACCCCAACTCCTCCTGCGGGTGTCGTAAGAGTCGACTAAGGGATTGAAGTATCACTGACCACTATTTGATAAAAGATTGATGATGGGCAGCAGCGTCATCATAGTGGACACATTACTGCGATCGCCAATCCGCTTGCCCAGCGTGGCGATTATGGGCATTTACCTCCGTTTATCCGCATAGTTAATAGGAGAGGCCTACGTCCAGCAGTGGACTATCATAGGCTGATGAGAATGAGAGAAACCCAATCGAAAATTGGAGACCATTAATACGACATTGCAGCCTCATTTCATTGTAATGAATTCCCATTTATTTCCAGTATTCATCGCAGAAGGCGGGCCTGAGTGCTTCCAGTCCCAGCAAGAGGCAATCCAACAGTGCACCAACAGTACGCTCGGACACAATGTGCAACTCAACGCCGACATCTCCGCTGACAGCATTCCTGAGATCAAATTCACTGTAAGGACAAAATACATCATTCCTAAAATTCGGTTCGAACTGTCAAAGCCAACCCGGGGAGACCATCAGTAGGGCCTCACGGCGAGCGGTGACGCACTTCGCGTGTGTGAATGTTGTTCGTCGAATATCTACGTACTAATTCGACCGCTGTCAGAGAATTAATTATAACAATCAACAATAAAATCAATACTAAGGCTCTACTCTTTTACCAAACTTTTATCTGAGAATAACGCTTACACTCAAATACTATCCTCGTCCTGTCCAATGTGATTTATAAAGGACATATTCGAATATGTAGAACAAAAGAAAAACTAGTATATTTTCAAACTCATTAGGTTTAAATTACAATAGCTCAAACTTTGTATGACGGGACGCACGAGGCTGTAGTGTGAGATTATGAGGTTTTGAAATTATTATCCAAGAGGCGTTATTCTTCGAATAAAAGTTTTATGAAATCGAGTCTTAGCGTGCTGGCGCTTAGCACATGCTTTCTATCTAGCGGCGAATTTTCGTCCCTCTTTTATTTATGGAGTTAATAAAGAACAGAAATTCATCTCGCGGCGACATGTCGCATCAATCACTGTTGATGTTGTATACAGTTATTAATTATTTTCTCAATGAGAAACATATTTTATCACTCCTCAGTTAAACAGCAAATAATGACGCAGCCTTATGTTTCTAATTATTAGTTTGATAAACAGGCCTATGTTCAGCAGTGGACGTCTTTTGGCGGATATAATGAAGATTATGATGAAACAGAAAAAAAATACATGTATAATATGTTCGCTTAAAATTCCAGTAGCATTTTGTTGTAAACCACAAGGTAAGATAGAAAGCACTCAGTAAAAGCAGAATATAATCGCCTTAGAAAGCTAGTACATTATCGACTCTATTCTTTGCAGAATAGACTACAAAAAAAACAAACCAAGTAATGGCGCTCATACGTAACTTTTTCTACATTTTACAACTGCCAGGTAGTCGAAAAAAAAATGTTAATGCTAATTAGATTATCGGCTCTGTACGCTTATCTTAACAATAACAATGCCGTTGACCAAAAAATAACACATCCCACATTTTTAGAGATAAAAGTCGTACCGCCAGGGTCATTAGCCGCGCGCCATTATTTAGTTTGCTTATTTTGTAGTCTATTGTGCAAAGAATGGAGTCGATAATCTATACTAACTTTCTAAGGCGGTTATATTATGCTTTTACGGAGTGCTTGTTCTCTGACTTTGTGGTTTATAACCCAATGCTACTCAAATTTTAAGAGAACGAGCTCACCTCATATTATTTCAACTACATATATGTCAGTTGTCAGTCTACTAATGGACTAGTAACAACTATGTTATATCGTTACTTTCAAGTAAAATATTTAATTTAACAAATATTAAGCAAGGTTTCTTGTGAGGGTCATGGATCCTACCGTAGGATCCTACCGTAGGATCCATGACCCTCACAAGAAACCTTGCTTAATATTTGTTAAATTAAATATTTTACTTGAAAGTAACGATATAACATAGTTGTTATATCGTTACCGTAGGATCCTACCGTAGGATCCATGACCCTCACAAGAAACCTTGCTTAATATTTGTTAAATTAAATATTTTACTTGAAAGTAACGATATAACATAGTTGTTACTAGTTCCTACCTAATCCGTGATGCATATAATAGGCATGATGACTGGCAAGTCAAATTAGCTTCTTTTTTCGAAGTGTCAAAACGATCACCACTATGGAATTTTATATGAAATACTCAAAAGTGACGTCACGTTTGAGTACTACCAAATGACCTACTCTTTTAAGTTCTTTTCAATTTATTAAATAGAAGTTCTGTACAAAAACTACTGCAATCTACATCTTAGTAATAATTTCTTCATGTATTATGTCGTGCATAATGTTAAATAATTTATTTTAACTACAGTCATCATCCCTATTATGCCCGTGAGGTTCGCTATAATGAAGAATTATCGGCCAATAAACGAATTGATGAAATTCCCCAGAGCAAGGAGTGTGGGCAGCTGACGGAACTGCAGGAGTGTGTCGTGAGTCGACTGGAGACGTGCACGCAGCCCACCACGGCCAATATCGTCGAGTCGCTCTTCAAATTCATTCGCAAGGCCACGCCGTGCAAGGACATCAACGTGAGTCACGCATTTAGTTATACTGTAATTTAACATATTTTTCTCAAACATACAATGAAATGTTGTCATTATGTTCGTCATAATAGGCTTTAAAGTATGACGTTGCAGGCGGATGACCTCGAGATAATAGTAAAGGATTTTCATACGAATTTAACGGCCTAGGCCGGTAAGTAATATTTTTTAAAACATGCCGTCGGTTTTCATGAACAGGCTAAACAGCTAAATTCTGTTTTTTTATTGTCGTATTTTTTATTTCATAGCATATGTTTGAGAAAAGCACTATATACAAGCCTCGCCGTGAAATGGGCTTACCGGCTTCGTATCACTGTCCGGCCTCACTACGTTCGGCCGTCCATACCTACTCGGCCGGTAAGCTCATCTTTCCCGGCGTCTGCAGTACCTAATGTACTATTAATTATATTTTTCGACTCTTTTATCGCGATAAGACTCGTCCTGACTACCTCTTCAGTCGATTCCGATGTTGCTGGTAATACTAACGTTTAACACTTAAATGACAATCGGTACATAGTGCGTAGCCAATATACCAATCGCTAACGCAGAGTCGCGGACGAAACGCAACCGTCCTTGTCACAATAACATAAAAGAGTGGCGGAGAGAGAAAACTACGCTACGCGTTAGCTAATTGGCGTCTTGTCTATGCATATCTGGCGTCAGATTGGATAAGTATAAAAAGGCAAATATTTTTGCTGTAATAAATAATAGTGCATTATACGTCGTGCAGATTGACCCGTAATTACAGGGTGAAATTTTTTTTTCATTGTATAGGAGTAAGTATCGGAGGGTTTTTGTGTAACTCCAACGTATGAAATAATTTGCGGACCGCGGACGTATATTTATTCCTTCTGGACCGACCTATAATTGCAATAAAACTAACAAATTATCAGTCTACAATGACAGTACTTTTAATTGGCATGATTACTAACACTACTAAAATGACTAACCCTTTCAATTTAACCAGGAACAGCAAGCAAGCCCAAGGACTGTAACTGTAGTAAGTAATTCGAGATTCGCTTGTTGTGTATGTCTCCGTGAATGTTTCAGCGAGTTGTGACAACTCTTAAAGAATTCGAATGATAAATGCGAATATCAAAATTCTCTGAAATTCTTATAATTAGTATAGTACGTGATGATTATAATTATTTTCTTTCTTAAATTTATTCGTACATGTCTCCTTAATTGTACATTGTATTTAATTTATGGTTTTGGTATTTAATTTAAGCTCCGATATACACGAACCTTTTTCGCTTTGTTATTAGGTGTTAGTTTGGTATGTTTCATAAATCGGCTTCTATGTATGTAAATATTTGTTCAAATTATAGTTATGTTAGTTAGTTGTTGACGCTACTACTCAAGACATAGACAAGCCTATAATATTGTTATTTTTCAGGATGCCAGCGACAAAGCCAAAAGCAAGCCAGACTCTGCCAGCGGCCTGACTGTGACGTCACTCACGCTCATAATGGCGGTGGCTTCTCTCCTCGTCTAAAGTTTCCTTGTCGTCAACTGCGAATGTCTGAACGTTAATTTAGTATAGTCGGCTTGTCCGAAACGAAACAATAGAGCTTCCGTCGCTTATAGAACAACGAGAAACATATCGTTACATTATAGAGCAATAGAATGTGCCAATCGCGTTCCCCTGCGCTTATTAAGAAACTGACGTAGAAAGCCTTTTAAAAAGTGCGTTTACGACAGTTATAAATGTTAAGGAAATAAATAGTTTGTAAGTGTAGATGCAAAAACATCGATTGTGCTAGCTGCCAGCAAATATTCCTACGGTTAAGTACATAGTACGTGAAACGTATGGGGCGATTTTTGCCTCAATAGTTGCAATAGTTTTGGAAATAATATATAAGCGATTTATAGAGCTGCTATTTATTTTATTTTTTATTAGGAATATATCTAGGTTTCACTCTGTACTGTCATCTCAGGCTTTCTGTGGCAGCTGCAGTTATAAAATATTATTAGACTGAAATTAGTTGGACGAATTTGAGTCTTAATACAGTTGTGAAATCCTTTATTTTCTTCTCGTTTCCTTTTTTACTTGGTTGTGATAAAAAGTTGTACATTCCAATTGTTATTTAATTTATTGCATAATTCCCTAGGTAGCTGTTTGGCATTGAACATTCAGACATGTCTTATATTCGTCCATTTAATAATGAGAAAAATATTATACAATGTATGCTGTACAACGATACTGTTTGGCATACAACGAAGCTCAATTTTTTTTACAAATTTTGTATTTATTTTAAGTGTCTCGAAGTATCCTTGCTAAATGTATTTATACTTTTATATTTTTGATATTGCTATTTGGTTCCTTCAGGTTAATATTTTCTTAAAATGTTTAATCATCTTGCTCAATTAGGAGTTTGTTGTAAGTGCTTTATTTTGATATATTTTTGTTGTATTGTTTTTGTCTTTTGTAAGTCGTTCATAAAATTATAAAAATCCAGATCACTTTAAATAAAGTGATTTTGTTGCTAATTGTAAAGCAGTTTGCTAGGATAAAATATGTCAAGCCAATTTGTAATGGACTAGCAAATAATTCTAAGTGGTACTACTTCATTTCATTTTGCTTTCTTATTGTATACAATCTTTGTCGACAACACAACGACCTGTCTTAATCTACGCATTATTAAGTAAACTGACGATTTGGTCCCATTGCTGTCACTTTCACTCTTTATATGCACGAGCGAAAGAAAAAAAAATAGAATCAGTTTGCCTTGGTTGATGGAAAGTATAACTAGGTAATCTCCAAGAGATTAGATCTTGCATCAGCTATGAGTTGAGCGCTGAAGGTTTTTAAGTCCATACCGTGCCGTCAATAAAATATTATAATATAATCTACATTAGTAGATACTACTTACAGGATTGTGATAGATAGTTTTCATATTGAAAATCAACAATGTAAGTATAAAATACCGCACGTAAGACTGAAAAATAAACAAGGTGTCCGAACAGGAGTACTTAAATTGGCTATGCATTTACGTCCCAAAGTCACTATTGGAAAATTATTTATTGAGCGTCATTGTTAGACTAAGTATGCTGATACATTTGACTTTATTTTTTATTTGCTGTTTCTGTATGGCTTGTCAATATTTTTGGGTATATTTGTGATAATGTGATAATTTATAATGTAGGTAGGAAAACGTGGAAATAAACGGGATGGTTAAAATCAAAGTCTTTTTTTTATTACTATCCTGGGCAATGCTACTATGTTATGCTATGCTATACTATGCTGGAAAGAGTAGAATTTGTTACCACCTAGGATAGATCGTTGTTCAACGAATACAAAAACAAAATAAAAAATGCATTATTACTTTATTGAATTTGGATTATGTTTGTCATGGCACTTCTTTGCATTCTTGCATATCACAGCCCGCGTCGTTGCCTTATTTTTTTTTCAAGCCTGTAAACAAAAATACAGATTAAAAATATTTTTCTCTTTCGTGTTATTCTACGTCACTAAAGTTTTAGAAAATGCGTTTCAGTTATTGAAACACTATGTAGGAAATTGGAGTACTAACCGTTTTGCAGGCCGTGGAGCCCTTGACGAATTTGAACAGGGATTCAGCAATGTTCGCCGGTGTAGGATTTTCGCAGCCCTCTAGTGCGGTGACGACACACTTCTGCAGGTCATCGTATTTCTTACACTTCTCCTGCACATAAATGGGTACAATATTTTATTTAATTTCCTACTAGTGACCTGCTGAAGGAGGGAAACCCGAGGGAGTCCGCTGGATGCGGGTGGCGAAAGACCGCGGTCATTGTGGCAATCATTGGGGGAGGCCCATGTTCAGCAGTGGATGTTTTTCGGCTGATGTGATGATGATGATGATGATAGTTATTTAGAACCATAGTAAGCGACCACGTTTCAGTACCGTAGATATGTCATCACTGGCGACACCACAGATCAGTATAGATTGCTAACGGTGGCATGGAACATGTCGCAGCGTTATGGCCGATAGGCCTTTATAGTGTGACAGATGCGCGCCCTATGAACCAGTCGCAACTTACCCGCGACTGCAGGATGAGCTCGGACATATCCGCAAAATGCCGAATCGTGCCGTTATTTCTTGTAAAAATAGGAGTGTAAATAAACATTTCAAGGACTATTGAGTCACGTACCACATGAAAATATTGATCTTTTTAGTTATTAGTTGACAAAACCACGTATTTTTACAAATAATATATAACAACAAACCGCTGACATAAATGTCATAATGATTTTACTTGGGCGTACCAATTGGTTGAACTATTCAGTGACAAATTGTATGTGCGTTTTACATTGACGGCTTAGAATAGCAAGCAAGTTGCAATTTGGTAAGTGACCGTGCAATGTATCCAATTGCTAGCGATGTTCACAACCGTACTGTCATTTCTTGGTACGGCCGCTGCGAGCAGGCCGCGAACTAGAGACGACTGACCGTGCCGATGACAAATACGGTCGATAAATTGTTGATGTATTTGAATATATTCAATTTTTCTTTCATATTTTGACCTTTGTATCAATACCTTATCTTGATAAAGGTAAAACAATATATATATATTATATCGCGTATTATATTATTTTGAGCCTTTTACAATAACCGTTGTCAAAGGTTGAAATTGTTTTATTTAAATATGTGACCATCGCGGAAACGGCTGATAACATTATATTTATTAAGGGTCTAAATAATTATTTGTTCATTTGATTCCCAGCCACAATTAAGATAATGTCGTTAATAAATTGTTTGTTCATATTCAAATATATGTTTATAATTGACATTCTGTAGTTTATTATTTACAAACCAGATCCGACACGAAAGTAAGAAAAAAGTTTTCTAATTTATTATTAAACGACATAAAATGAAAACAAACAATATAAGGACTTAACTTAACTACCTATAAATAAAAAAATTGGCCTAAATCGCCGTCAGTGGGCAAGGTACCCAGAAGGCTGGCCGCATTCCCCCGTTGTATAGCTATACTTAAACGCTGTGCAAGGTACTGGCCAGCCCTCTGGTCGCCTGAGGTCTCTCTTAGGCGAGCCGCTAGATCTTTAAAAAGTCCATGTGCACTTGGCCCCCATGGCTCCAAGGTCTCCACACCAAACGCCGCAAATATGTAGCTGGTTCCTAAAGCAGCATATTTGCGGCGCTTGAGACTTTTGGCTAATGATGCCGCGGTGCCAGCAGCAACGCCGGTGACCGAAACATGGGACGGTGCCAGAGTGTCAACGCAGGTGGCGTCCCAAACTAGCGGCCGGCCCATGCTCCAGGGCACCAGCGTCATTCCGTCAGGCCTCTTGCCGTCGTCCCTGGCCAAACCGTTGGGCTCTAGGACGGCCGGTATTTTCGCGCTAACAAGGGCGCGACGGTTAACATAATGTTTATAAAGATTAGATACATCGTCCAGTGCGATATTTTAATCTGTATTTATTTCTTATTGAATGATACATCGATTATAATGTTTTTCTTAATATTCCGGCCTTATCAAATATCTATGGATAATAATTTATCGACGTAGCCTCCTCTCTAGTGCCGCGTCATTTGGTAGCGCTTTAGCCAATCACAGCGTGGCAAAGGCCCGACCTCGGAGACACCGAGACTCATTACAATTTCGCTTCGTTACAAATCTCTCTCTTTCATATATCTATGGGCGACACACATTGATCAGTCCTTCGTTTTCAGACATTGCGTTATTAGGCCTCATAAGAAGGCTCAAAGTCACCCAAAGGGCAATGGAGATGAAGGCTATGCTAGGATTCTCTGCGAGATCGTATTAGGAATGAGGATGAGGCTATCCGCAGCAGAACCAAAGTAACCAATATAGCTCTCTGAATCGCTAAACATATGTGGCAGTGGTCACGATGATGTCTTAGAATATCTACTGAACCCAAAGAGGTGCAAAAAGTGTGTGAGGAAAACCCTGTACCTACATGTGAGGAAACACACTGAATTTAAGTATACCTACTTGCGTTTAAAAACAAGGCATTTTATTAGTTTTAGCATGTTTCTTAGTAATTTACTAATTAAGAGCTACGCAATCGATAAGGATCCAAAAGAAAATAACAAAAAAATATTCTTCAAAAAGTGCAGGTTCGATTCCTGGGCAGACCTACACGAATTTTAGTAAGTGTATGAATGCAGTTTTTCTTTTTACTAAAATCGATCTCATGGTTCCTAGACAAGATTTCGCTATCTGTTATGGTTTCCAAAACCTCCACACCATAGATATATGAAAGAGAGAGATTTGTAACGAAGCGAAATTGTAATGAGTCTCGGTGTCTCCGAGGTCGGGCCTTTGCCACGCTGTGATTGGCTAAAGCGCTACCAAATGACGCGGCACTAGAGAGGAGGCTACGTCGATAAATTATTATCCATAGATATTTGATAAGGCCGGAATATTAAGAAAAACATAATAATCGATGTATCATTCAATAAGAAATAAATACAGATTAATATATCGCACTGGACGATGTATCTAATCTTTATAAACATTATGTTAACCGTCGCGCCCTTGTTAGCGCGAAAATACCGGCCGTCCTAGAGCCCAACGGTTTGGCCAGGGACGACGGCAAGAGGCCTGACGGAATGACGCTGGTGCCCTGGAGCATGGGCCGGCCGCTAGTTTGGGACGCCACCTGCGTTGACACTCTGGCACCGTCCCATGTTTCGGTCACCGGCGTTGCTGCTGGCACCGCGGCATCATTAGCCAAAAGTCTCAAGCGCCGCAAATATGCTGCTTTAGGAACCAGCTACATATTTGCGGCGTTTGGTGTGGAGACCTTGGGGCCATGGGGGCCAAGTGCACATGGACTTTTTAAAGATCTAGCGGCTCGCCTAAGAGAGACCTCAGGCGACCAGAGGGCTGGCCAGTACCTTGCACAGCGTTTAAGTATAGCTATACAACGGGGGAATGCGGCCAGCCTTCTGGGTACCTTGCCCACTGACGGCGATTTAGGCCAATTTTTTTATTTATAGGTAGTTAAGTTAAGTCCTTATATTGTTTGTTTTCATTTTATGTCGTTTAATAATAAATTAGAAAACTTTTTTCTTACTTTCGTGTCGGATCTGGTTTGTAAATAATAAACTACAGAATGTCAATTATAAACATATATTTGAATATGAACAAAGCAATTTATTAACGACATTATCTTAATTGTGGCTGGGAATCAAATGAACAAATAATTATTTAGACCCTTAATAAATATAATGTTATCAGCCGTTTCCGCGATGGTCACATATTTAAATAAAACAATTTCAACCTTTGACAACGGTTATTGTAAAAGGCTCAAAATAATATAATACGCGATATAATATATATATATTGTTTTACCTTTATCAAGATAAGGTATTGATACAAAGGTCAAAATATGAAAGAAAAATTGAATATATTCAAATACATCAACAATTTATCGACCGTATTTGTCATCGGCACGGTCAGTCGTCTCTAGTTCGCGGCCTGCTCGCAGCGGCCGTACCAAGAAATGACAGTACGGTTGTGAACATCGCTAGCAATTGGATACATTGCACGGTCACTTACCAAATTGCAACTTGCTTGCTATTCTAAGCCGTCAATGTAAAACGCACATACAATTTGTCACTGAATAGTTCAACCAATTGGTACGCCCAAGTAAAATCATTATGACATTTATGTCAGCGGTTTGTTGTTATATATTATTTGTAAAAATACGTGGTTTTGTCAACTAATAACTAAAAAGATCAATATTTTCATGTGGTACGTGACTCAATAGTCCTTGAAATGTTTATTTACACTCCTATTTTTACAAGAAATAACGGCACGATTCGGCATTTTGCGGATATGTCCGAGCTCATCCTGCAGTCGCGGGTAAGTTGCGACTGGTTCATAGGGCGCGCATCTGTCACACTATAAAGGCCTATCGGCCATAACGCTGCGACATGTTCCATGCCACCGTTAGCTATCTATACTGATCTGTGCTCCACACTGACCCATTTGGATTTATCAACCTGTATAGGTAGTTAGCAGTTCATGGTATTTCGTCGTCGCGTCGATACGTAATCAATTTTTACCTGAACAGTAAGTGCCTTTGCTGCGTCCACGCTTGCAACGCTGTTCTTAAGAGTCTCAGCACAGGTCTTGATGGCCTCCGCTTTTTCTTGGAAGCACTCAGGTCCCTTCTCAGCAATAAACACTGTAAAATATATGAAAAAAAAATGTAACGCAAAGATTATAAACTTATAAGGATTCACATGTAAACTTAGGTCAGTGAATGCACAGTGAAACTTGGTTTTTAAGCAACGAATTAAACTCGAAGTAAGTAAACTCTTTGTTGTAGCTTGGTGAAGGCCTGTATGTGCCTGATGTTTAATGTCTTGCTGTGTATTGCTAGTATCTACTCACAAACGATCCTGAAATGAGCTTGTCAGTAGCATTGGTGGCCTGAGGCAGACGCAGACGAGGCTCGGTGAGCACGCACGGGTTCACACGTGAGCGTGGTGTTAATGTCTTGCTCTGTAATGTTAGTACTCACAAGCAATCCTGTCGCCTTCCTTGTAACAAACGAAGTTGATGAGCTTGTCAGTAGCGTTGCTGGTCTGAGGCCGATGCTGATGAGACTCAGTGAGCACGTACGGGGCCACGCCTATGATCATGATGTTTAAAGCACGCTCTGTATTGCTGGTACTCACAAGCAATCCTGTCGCCGTCCTTGTAACAAACGAAGTCGATGAGCTTGTCAGTAGCGTTGCTGGCCTGAGGGAGATGCTGGCGGAGGTCGGTGGGTACACAAGGAGTCACGCCAGTGATTGCGGCGTTGATGCATGTCTTCAGCTGACCAGACTTGGCGCAGTACCTGTAAGTAAGTATAGTTTTTAACTGAGAAGCGTCAAGTTATCGTGCAATGACCACTCACACTCACTATATCACACACTATATCATAAATGCGTCAATAGTACTTGTAATAAGAAAAATATCATAGTGGTTCTGCTGGGAAGATGCTCTGCGGCAGAACCACTTTACAACAAGGTTTATAAAAAAACTAGTCATGTAGAATTTTTCCAACTGGTCGTAGAATTTTGTAGATATAATGTAGATTTTTTTTGACATATTCATGTTTATTAAACTTCAGGTGGTTCTGCCGGGGAGTATGACGTAAAATTGTATACGACACCAGTAGCTGTACCATGAGCTGCCGCCGCGTTATTAACGCGGACTTATACTTTCTATCCGGCTCGCGATGGAGAGAAAGTAAGCAGTGTTACTTTTTAACTTAATGTTTACTCGTCATGTTTCGCTTCATAGAGGGAAGTTTTTTGTGAGCCATTCGCCAAAGTTGTCCGTTCAAGACGACGAAGGACAATGGGGAATGGCTTGTTTGTATTGTACATTAGTTCTTTTCTTACTTCTTAAACACCTCGTCGAGAGCACCGTTGGGCTTCGCCTCCTCGATTTCTTGTTTGATGGTTTCGACGTTGAAGAGACCCTTCAGACATTCCCCGAACGTGTGAATGGACGCCTGTAACGATATTAAATTAATAAGATTAGTTTTATAAGGTAATTTTGTAGGTACCTATGAGCCGTAGAATGCTAAGCAGGCAACGCAACGAATTACTTGACAATAACGTTACAATGACGTTATTTTAAATTCCATCCTGTATATCATATACCTAATACAAGTACGTAAGTAGTAAGTATGCACTGACTGTAGATGACAATTTCATCAACATTCAAGACACCAGCTTTATTGATATGAATGGGACTATAATATGCCTCGATATTTTCGTAAATGCATAGCTCATAAAGTCATAACTCTCATAAGGTACTCTTAAGGCTGATAGTGTCGGTACAAATGACATGCCAAAAAAATGTAAACTCTACCTTGATTCTAGGTAGGTATTAAGGTCGTGTATTATACACATTTTTGCGCTCCACTTAAGAGTCAGTGTGTGTTCAATATCTCCTTGTGATTTTAAATTGTATGAGTAATTTACCTGAACTTCTGAGGCCTTGTCTTCAGCGTTCGCTTTCTTGCACACCTCGGTGATGGCGGCTTTCACCTGATTCTTCTGTTCTTCCGTCACCTGGTACTCGCCCAGGACTCCTGTTACAGTGGATAAAAGTGTTTAATTTACATTTAACTGTATGTACACTTGTACAGTTAACAAAAAATGTGGTCACTTGTCAGGTTGTGGTTTCTATTCAGTGGATAAAGTCGAAAAGCGGTAGACCACATGAAATCGTTTCTCTCAAAGTCAATTATCCTCAAAAATGATCCGTACAAAACAATCTGGTGCATATTTATTTCTTCAGTTTGTTTTTAAGTTAATAATAAATGTTATGTTTCCGAGTTGCCTAGCCCTATAAGTACCTATGAATATGTGGATATATACAACAACAATTTACCTTATTATTTATATTTTGTATATATGACTTTAGGTATATTCTCTGTTGGTGTCCCGTGTTATAAATCAACTAATAAAATATATTACAATGATTTTAAATGTTTGAATCAGTCAGCACCTACATTTCTAAGTAGGCTTCTAAGGTTTACATACATAATTATGCTTAAATATACCACGGGGCAGACATTGTCGACTGTTTAGTCTATTTCCTATCACAGTAAGTAGCAAGAGAAAATGTAGAGAAAACGATGATTTCATTAGTTAGGTCTTTGACCTCTATTATGCAGACGTATGACTGTAACACGCAGCAGGTATAAATGCAAATTTCGTATTACCTAGATATTTAATTAGCAGCTTTTAGTTAGGTGTTACATTCACTTTCACGTTTCAAGAGGTACCTAATTAATACGACGTAAAATCGGAGAAGTGAAGTGGCTTCGCCCTTTTTCTCAAAAAGCTCTCTATATAAGTACTTATAGTACCTAAGTACTTATATAGAGACACTTATTTGTAGGTAAATTTATACCTAAAATTAATGAAATCTTAGTGATTGGAGGATGAAAGCTCAAGATCGAGCTGAGTGGCGTGCCATAAGAGAGGCCTACTTATGTCCAGCTGTGGATTGATACAGGCTGATGGAATGATACAGGCTGAATGGCTGAATCTTAGTAGGTGCCACATTTATCTGCTTATTACAGCCAACCTGGTCATCAAGCCCCAAGTTCCCCTGATCCCTATGACAGCTGTTAGTTCCATACATTAAGTATCTGTCAACAATGTCGACAAGAAATGTATTGAACTGACAGCTGTCATAGAGATCAAGGTTCCCCAGGCCGGCTATAGTATGAGGTAAATGATGCGGTACCATGAATGCTTATTTGTTCTTTTCTTTACGTATCGAACCTATACATCCCATTAGGGATTAAATAAGAAGTGTTTTTGTTTACTTTACATTAAGCATTGTTATATAATGATCACGCCACTGTTATCATAAACTCCATTTTGGCTTATTAGTGCATATATTTTGTTACTAACTAGCTTTACGCTGTTATCAATGTGTTTACTGTTATAACAATCAAAGTTATTCAAGTGATATCTTTTGACCTCGCAACCCCTATTTAATGGAAAGAAACGTGTCAGCCGGATACACGTAGGTACCTATTTTATGTAAATAGTTTTGACAAAGTATAAAGCTAGCTAGGTTAGTTATCAGAAGAAAAATATTAGTTTATTTAAAGCCAGATTTCATATTAATTTAATTAACGAATTAAAGTACCTACAGGAAACGAAAAGAGCAATGAACTTTAATAACGTCTGTTGTCAATCTAACTCATTAATCATTATCAAATTGGTAGTCACTATTATATACTCGCATATCATGACTGATATATAGGCTACCTATTTATTTACTACTGTGTACATAGGTATGTAGCACTCCTTTGACTAGATACAGTTTAAAATAACCTGCAGGCTTAGCGAGATGCGATTCTGCAATCGTATACGATAGGTAAGCGATAAGTAACAAATGTATGAGAATGACAGCTTCGTATGAAATGTCACGTAACAATTTCCATAAATTATTATGGTCACATATTGCTTATCGTATACTTAATTAGAATTACCTACGATTGTAGAATGGTATCTTGGCTAGGTCTGCTGCTGAGATTCGCTAAGGTTTAGTTCGTATGGTACCTATTAGAATAACATTATTTAGACACGTATGGTATTACACTCAAATCGCATCATGGGATACCATACCAACGCATTAATAATGAACATTTAATGGGATCCTAGTAGGAGTACGACGCTGACGCTCAAAAGACTCTTGTGGGGGAAATATATGTAGCTCTAACATACTTAATTGGAAATAGTCCCTTTGTTTTGTTACTTGCTCTTAGTTCGCGAGAACATGATTTATTTTATTTTGTAACTGAGTTTAATCTGGTGTTCCAATTATCGATTCGCATTAGTTAATATTAGTTATTTGAATGTAAATACATTTAGCGCTAAAACACCCTATTTACACAGATTAGTCCGTTATTTACACGATTTAATAATTATTTTGTTTTCTAATAGGCAGGATATTGATAGATGCCCACATTTTAATCGAGGAAAACTAGGATCTCGACCAATTGGGAGGTCGATATTTTAAGGAATATTCGATATTTAGTTTAGATATATTATTATGTGATTTAGATGATGTTTCCATAAGCGAGAACCTGTAATTGGCTTTGTGATTCTATTATTATTTATAGATACATTATAGCGCTGTTGGTTTTCCATGTAACTAAAATAAATGAAATGTTATGTAGATCCCAAATATGGCAAATCAGTGACATGTGACAGTGACACCGTGACAAATCTTGTGTAGGTACTTATGATTCATAATATCGATACCTTTAGGCTCAAAGGGCGTAAACGCCATTTTGGCCAAAATGAGTTTTTAATGCAGTTTTGTTCAGTTTTTTTTTCTCTATCGATATGTGTAGTTAAAACAACGAAATTCGACAATTTAGGGCATATACGACCCACGTATTTCTAGGAGATTTTTTAAAAGCAAGAGGCGTATTTGATACATTTACACAATTTTTTGTTTATTTAGGTAATAAGTTTAGTAATAAAAAAAATTAAGAGGTCTTATAACCAAGTTGTTATAAAATGTTTATCATACAAAACTAAACAAGCTCATACGACGTAGAAATTATGCTACTTAAGTTAGGTAGTATGACTCTAGTAGGCTAAATTAGGTTTATACGCCCGTATCCTTGCATTGTTCATTTTAAAATGACTCATACGCCGTAACGTAGTAGGCATGCTGCGCCTCGTTGATAGCCCTATGTGCAAGCGAGATAGTATTCATGCGACGAAAAGATGTGAGCTGATGAGAGTAATGTTAGCTGCCCGTCGTCGTTTGTTTCTAAGGTAAGTTGATAAGTTTGTATTAGACTTACCTATTTTTTATATGTATGGGATTCGGAATGGTGTGTTTATAAAATAGTTATTTTAATAAACTCATTACCCACTTTCATGTAACAATACCTACCTGTACATAATGTCAGCGATAAGTAGTTATCTAAACGGTAGCTAATAATAATAATATGTAGGTGTTAGTACAGATTCTATCGCTTAGATTGGATGAATTATTGGTTATTAACTCTTACGAAATAATAGGCAAGTCTTTTTTCACAATTTTGATAAGTAGGTAATGTGATAATCTTCGATTACCGCGATTAGTTGGTATTTATTGAATGAAACTGTTAATGTGATAAATTAATGTAAAATATGTCAATCAATGTTAATGTCATAGGATACGTTTTTTAGAGCTCCGACCAAAACTCTGTTTTCGGAGCTTTTATTGAATGAGTCCGGTACTGTAAATCGGTTAAAGATGTTTATTTCTATGCTGGTATCTGTTTATTTTAAGGTGTATCGCATTAGTACTTTAACTGGTTACTAATAAGGTCTGTGTGTACGCCGCGGAATTGTGTA
>JALPQI010012710.1:0-36602 GCA_025490895.1 Thaumatotibia leucotreta | reverse complement strand
AGCTTGCTTACCCGATATGATATGTCGGTAACCATAATTTACGGACCTCCTCATTTCTGATCCGGCTCGCTGAGTGACTGAGCTTCTTTAAAGGGCTCACCGTTAGAGACCATGTCTCGGCTCCGTAGGTCATCACCGGCAACACGCACTGGTCCTATCAATACGTCTATAAGACCGATAGGGACGAACAATACTTATCGGCTTGCTGATTTATGAGACGTTTATAAAAAAGGAGGTAAGATTCTGAACCTTTAGGACGCCAACAACTGAAATATCGGCACCGCTTGATTCACCGTCAAATACCGGCTCACAGAGCAATGTATTCAAGTCTACGAACAAATAAAACATGGAAGCTGCACGCCATGCTAAATTGCCTTTCAAAAACGGTCCTTGACAAGTGTCAGCCCCTCTTCAATGCATCACGGTAATGAATTTCAATATCAACGTATGAAAATATAAACCGCTATTTAAGAGTCCGGTATACTATATTTTCGATTTCGCTCAACTTTGCAACGTGATATTACAGTAACTAACACTTATGATACAAGTTTTGATAAATAAATTGAATGATTGTTTCAATAAAAAGTGAATAAGTGTAAAATTTTTTTCAATTTGTTGATACATTTTGAATAATCCAGCTTTTTCCAACAGCTGTTTACCCATTTTCTACTCGAAGAGGTTGAAACGGCTCTCTTTTTCACGATAGACTCGACATTAGACCCATATATAAAAATAACATAGTATTCGATTGATAGTCTTCTACGGAATAAGTGGAAAAAAAAAACCAATTTTATACGAATTTAAGTAGTAAAAAAATATTTACATTCGGTGAGATTCGCAAGAAATACACGAAGAACAGCCGAGTTTACTGCCTATACAAGAGCATTAAATTCATTTAAAAATATACTAAAATAAACTTCAGTTCATGCACTATCATTAAAAAAATATATATGCATACATATTCATAGACTTTATTTGCAAAAACTGTTCGTAAAGTTTACTCGAAATTCGTAATAAAATAACTGACGCGAGCGCAGTGCCGTCAGACCTTGGTCAGACCGCTCCGAGAGCTCACAACGGGAGGACGTATCGCTCTGCGCTGTACTCGCTGTAGCGGTCGTTCACCCCTAGTCGCGTGCGCTACCCAGAAGTAGCCAGTGAACATAAAGTGATTTGCGGTTCTTGATCCTTTGGTAAGTAAAAATTATTAAGGTATTTTTTTGTAGATCATTGAGTTTTTAGGACTAGTATTTAACATGTAAACTGTTAACATGTATTTTTTTTTTCAATACGATATTCAATATTTTTAATATAACCTGATATAAGGCTTCCATCGGTAGAAAAGAGACAAATTAAAAAAGGGGCGATGTCATGGGTATGATTACGCCCATCGCAATATTAATAACTCACAGTTTTTAAAAGAAATAAAATTTGGTTTGCCAGATCATAAAAAAGATGGCTGAGGCTAATTTCCTTATAGAGCATACTGCTTAGGTTGCTGCTTATAGAAAGGTAATTGAAACTTTTGGACATGGATCGTATACCGATATTATTTCATTGTGTATTTTTAATCTGATTTTAATTTTTGATTGTCCTTTCCTAAATACACAATAATAATAAAAAACAATGTAAATTTGTAAACATTGGTCAATCAATATGTGAAGTAGGTATGTATATTGTTAGATATATCGGTGAGATATTGTAACAAAGTGTTTTAAATAAATGATGTATGTCATGATAACAATACTCTAGACAAGTCAGTATAAGGATTAAGGATACAAATATGTATGTAACTATAAAAACTGTAAAGTATATTATTTTGTCACAGATGGTTTTTGCTGAAACCCATTGGAATACAACAATTGTCGGAGTCCTTGCGTGAAATGCAACACCAAAATAATCCAACCACTACGTACAAGACTTACTCAAAATGTGGTTAATTTATTCTACAGACATGGAACTGAACTACTCAGCTATTTTATGTGTGTTTATGCAAAATGCTTTTAGCATGAAAATACAGATAATCTTTGGAGTATTTTACGAATTAACGTGTGGGCAGAGTGTGAAGCTTAATTCGTTTTTAGCTTATTTAACATTTCTTCTTTACAATTTTTTTACGTTTGAGCTTGAAACATATCTTGATTTTAGCTGTCATCATTCGGATTTGGATTGAAGTTAACATACCACTAGCTTTTCGCTTTTCACTAAATAATCATGACTGTGTTCATTACTTTTTTTTTCGTTTTAACCCTTTTCCTATTTTCTTCGTCTACAATCCATGATCACATGTTACTATCCTTACTTGTTCGTTTCAATCATGTCTTGGAGCTAAAATATTATGAGGGCATAAACAAAACTTGTGGCTTTTGTATTTTATCAGTCGTATTTGGGTGTTGAATGTATAATTTATTTTTATTATATTAACAGATCCTTTAATTATAGATGTAATTACGGTCCGTCATATCAAAAACCGTAACCGTAAATATGGCGTAGTAAAAAGAAGAAAAAAAATCTGTGGATCTAAAAATCCTAATCAAGACCGCTACAATGCCAGCGTATCTTCAATAACAGAGAAGGTTTATAAACTCATAATAATCGTTGTATTTTGATACGTATAAATTAAGAAAATAAATAAACCATTTTTTAAATATATATGTATATATATATATATATATATATATATATAAATAATATAAAAGGATTAAATTTATTAACATCGTCTCATGAAAAATTTTTTTTAATGAATCTTCAGGACCCTGTGTCTGACCCAGACCCTGATTACAATGCGACTTTTCAACTTGCCACGAATGCGGCGTGAGCTGGAACTACACTGCGTCGAGAGTTACCGCCTACAGTTCGACAACAAGCTGTTCTACGTTAGTGAATACCGTTTTTCGCAGCGCTGCGCACGTCGAAGTGAAGGCTGTCTCGTCGTCGAGCTCGTTGATGAACGCAGCGTCGAATGTATGAATAAGAGAATAGCATAGCTGAACTTTTTTACGTGGCATTTTTTTCATATGGCACTAGGGTAGGGTAGTAGGGTGTTTAACTTTTGTATGGGCAAAAAAAATTGTGATATTTTCCCTGACTTTGCTCACGCCCTAAGTTTCTCTGATATAAAAATGATATATATAAAATTTTATTAAGATTGGACAACGTTTAAAGGTTGCACACTTTTGAAAGTAAAGCCAAAGCCCCATACATTACGAAAAAAAATACTTTGTTATAAATTAATCAAATATAATGAACCAACACTAAGAAAGAATGGAAAAGTCGAATTTAATGTCATATATTAAAAATGAGAACTTATTCTTTAGAAGTAGGTATAAATTCTAAAAAATATTTATAGGGCACTTTTATCAAACCCAATTCCCAGTGTTTTACTAGTTTCATAACTATAATAGATTAGTGTACTATATGTAAACATTCAATTATGGCCTAAAATTAAGTAAAAAACCGGGATCTAGGTTACTTTATAAATAATACCATATTAAGGTTATAGTAAATTCACACACGTGCTTAAATAATAAAATCCTTTTTTTATATTTGACGATAGAATCTACTTTCCCAAGTAATTTTAGTGTTGGTTCATTATTTTTTATGAATTTATAAAAAAGTATTTTTTTTCGTATGGGGTTTTGGCTCCACTTTCAAAAGTGTGCAACCTCTAAACGTTATCCAATCTCAATAACATTTTAAATATATCATTTTTATATCAGAGAAACTTAGGGCGTGAGCAAAGTCAAAGAAAATTTCACAATTTTCAAAAATGAAACACCCTATAGGGTAGGGCTTGGTTATAATGGGTTATGTAGGTAGACCACAACTAAAACTCGCAGTACGTCAATGCCGAAATATCGGGAGCTCAATATCCCGTTTTAAGTCACACTAATTAATAATATAAATGACTATGTTAGCTTAAAAACTTATAGAGTTTATTGGTATGCAATGGTAATTAATCTACATACCATCTCATACATTACATGGCATAGTATCTCATACATTACATTAGCATACCATATGGCCATGACTGATCATGGTGGCAATCTTTAGATGAGGCCTATGTTCAGCAGTGGACGTCTTTCGGCTGATATGATGATGATGATGATGATGATACATTACATGTCAAAACAATTAATCTGTCTATTAAGAAGTTCTGGTGTTTATTTCAAGTGCCTAGACCAAGTTGATTCGGTTGTGCGCTAATGGTTTGTATAATAGAAGATGTAGTAAGTATACTCATAATAAGTGTCAAAGTATAAATAATTTATAAAAAGACATATATAATATACAATAAATGTTTAATACAAAATTATCTTGAACTTTCATTTAAATTAAAATCGACCAAAAATTTCAAATTTACATTAAACGTATTCAAGTATCAATACTTTTTATAGCGTGCCTAAACAGCGTCGAACATTTCTAGTTATCGTCGCGCACCTGCAGTGTTGTTAAAATTGTATTCAACTCTTCAAACAAAATTGTACCTAGTGTTATTACAATAGGGCTCATAATTCGGTGGAATTCTTGCAGATACATGCGAACGCCGACCTTGGGTGTTCAGTTACTGTGTAAAAGTCGTATCATCGCCCAAATTGTGAATTTTTTACATCATCACCGGGTTCTTAAAAATGGTTGTGAATGGTCCATCAAAGTTTTGATTGGCTATATTCTATAAACATTTACCAAATATGTTGCGCCGAAATAGGCGCAGTGTTAAGAAAAGCGCTATGTCCTGCCTATCTCGGTGTAATTGAAAAATTGTTTTTGAGGGCATTTTCGAGCTGGCGGTAGACGTCCATGTTATATACACAGTGTTACGCGAGCATTGCGAAAGATTTTAACTATGCATTCTAGACATCAAAATAAACAAAAAATATTATGAGACCTAATATCAATTCCACCAAAAAAAAATTTTTTTTTTCTTTTTTTCCAGTACTTTTTATCATAACAACAATTTGTTTAAATTATTTATTTCAATTGTTTTTTTTAGGTAGAGGTTATTTCGTCAAGTCTATTCGTATTTTTTGATTGTCAGGCAAAAGGTGTGGTAATATTAGAACACATTGTGTTAGCATTGTAATCCAAAAAAAGTTAAATGACGAGTTACGTCGAAAAACTTATTTCGAAAAAAGATTGATTATCTCTGAAACCAAGCCGAATTAAGGAAATTTTATATAACATTAAAGACTCTAAATATGGTCAGGAATCCAGCATTAAAATCTTTCGGAATGCTGACGTTACACCGTGTATGTTTCAAGTTCAAATTCAGTTTTAACACAGGTAACATGGCGGTTGAGAGTCAGCTTTTGTACTTGACTTGGCGTTTTTCCCAGTCATTTATAGGATTAAAATTGCAAAATGATTGCAGCTAGAAGACATGGGTGAGTTCAGCGAGCCCGAGGACCTGATGGAGGGGATCCACGTAGCCGTGGAGGGGGTCGACGCGGTCGAGGGGCAGCCGGAGGGGGAGGCGTACGAACAATCCCTGCTGCCGCATCTCACCGTCGAGAACGGGACTGTGCACCAGGAACACGTGCGCCATTGGTGAGGATGTGTCCTTTTCGCTGTTATGTATATATTGATTAGATCGAAAGGGACAAACAATACTTGGCGGCTTGCTAAGTTTAGCAGACTTTTATGAGGGATCCACGTGGCCGTGGAGGGGTACGGGCAGTCGCTGCTGCCGCATTTCACCGTCGAGAACGGGACCGTGCACCAGGAACACGTGCGCCATTGGTGAGGATGTGTCCTTTTCGCTGTTATGTATATATTGATTAGATCGAAAGGGACAAACAATACTTGGCGGCTTGCTAAGTTTAGCAGACTTTTATGAGGGATCCACGTGGCCGTGGAGGGGTACGGGCAGTCGCTGCTGCCGCATTTCACCGTCGAGAACGGGACCGTGCACCAGGAACACGTGCGCCATTGGTGAGGATGTGTCCTTTTCGCTGTTATGTACATATTGATTAGACCGAAAGGGACAATCAATACTTGGCGGCTTGCTAAGTTTAGCAGACTTTTATGAGGGATCCACGTAGCCGTGGAGGGGGTCGACGCGGTCGAGGGGCAGCCCGAGGGGGAGGCGTACGAACAGTCGCTGCTGCCGCATCTCACCGTCGAGAACGGGACCGTGCACCAGGAACACGTGGGCCATTGGTGAGCATGTGGATTTCTTCACAAACATCATCATCAGCCTATGATAGTCCACTGCTGGACGTAGGCCTCTCCTATTAAGTATGCGTGTCTATACGCATATTTGTTTACATTTTTTTAATATTCTACTGAAAATTAATTATTTACTTTAATTTTAGGATATGGTTAAGATTAGTTAAAATAAGTTGTACCTATTGTAATATAGCAATTTTTACTAATATTTAAATAAAACTGACAATTGGTACATAAACATTGGTCCTAAGATGGTACTCGGTTGGTAGTGCCGGGAAATCTAATTTCATGGACTTGATAATGATCAATTTCATCATCATCATCATCATCATCATCAGCCTATGATAGTCCACTGCTGGACGTAGGCCTAACCTATTAAGTATGCGTATAGACGCATTAGGAGGTAAATGCCCATAATCGCCACGCTGGGCAAGCGGATTGGCGATCGCAGTAATGTGTCCACTATGATAACGCTGCTGCCCATCATCAATCTTTTATCAAATAATAATCAGTGACACTTCAATCCCTTAGTCGACTCTTACGACACCCGCAGGAGGAGTTGGGGTGGTGATAAATGTATTCTTCCTGCCGTTATCAGGATCGAAAGAGCTCGCGATTTTGAGTGGAAATTATATTAAAAGATTCAAATCCAAAAAAAGTGTGGGATGTCTTTGAAAAACATGGCCCGCATACGCTTGTATTTGAATTTTTATTTATCATGGACCCGAATGTCTAATCAGGCCTTAAACTAACCCCCTTATTCATAAACGTCTCCTGAGTTAGCAAGCCGCTTAATATTGTTTGTCCCTTTCGCTCTTAAAGACATATTGATAAGACCGAAAGGGACACACAATATATAGCGGCTTGTTAACCCTTTTAGAACCCTCTGATATGATATAGAAATTCAACTTTGCCGCCTCAGAACGGCATCGATCGATACGTAGGTTGCCCTGAAAGTTTCGGGAATCGAAAAAATACGCATTTTAATGAAATAAAAGTACTTTTATTGTTTTTCAAAGTATTCTCCTTTGTGTTTAATACACTTTTTCATTCTCTGAAACCAGTTTTTAAAACAGTTATTGAAGTCTGAAGTGGGGGTTGACAAAATGGCCATTTTATAAGCGTCGACTGCTTACCCCGCTGACCACGCAACCGATTCTTTATTTTCGGGAAAGTAAAAAAATCGTTGGGACTTAGGTCGGGGCTGTACGGAGGATGGTCCAGTAATTCGACGTTTTCGCCCTTCAGATAGTCGTGTTTTCTGAGCGGTGTGAGGGCTGGCATTATCATGATGTAGTATAATACGGCGGTTAGGGTTAGTTTTTCGCAGTTCAGCAAAAACAATCGGTAAACAAACGCCTATATACCAATCGGCATTGACAGTTCTTCGATCTTCAAGAGCGATAGTCGCCACGTGACCCGATTTGGAGACAAACGTGGCTACCATTTTTTTGATCGTGCTGCGAGAACGAACAACTTTTGTCGGCTTCGATTCGTCTTCGTAAACCCAAACTCGAGATTGGTTTTTCGATTCAGGCTCATATGCGTAAATCCATGATTCGTCACCTGACACAATACTAAAAACGGCATTTGAGCTTCCTCCATTAAATCTTTTTAAAGTTTTGCGGCACCAATTGACACGTACCGTTTTCTGGTCGTCAGATAACAAGTGAGGAATTCACCGGGAAAATAACTTCCGCACGCCCAACTCTTGTTGTAAAATAACTTGTACCTGACTCATTCCAATGCCTAAAGTCTCCTGAATCTCCCGATATGTAACATGCCTATCTTCCTTTATCAGTTGGCGAGCAACATCGATGTTTTGATCGGTAACGGCCGTTTTCGGTCGACCCTCACGTACGTCATCCGCAAGAGACACACGGCCACGTTGGAATTCCGAATACCACCTGTATATGGTCGTCTTTGAAGGTGCTTCACTACTAAAAGCAATAGTTAATCGGTCTCCACATTGTTGTTGTGTTAATCCACTTTTAAAGTCATAATAAATCATTGCTCTAAAACTTTCGCGGGACAGCTCCATTTTCACCAGCGACTCAACGACTTTAAAAAACAATTGAAAATCGGACATTGTTTTTTTTTCTAAGTGGTTTTCGAATAATGAGACTATGCTTGTAAGAAAGAGGTATAACACATGTCAATTATACGTTCCTAAGTATTAAATTCCCGAAATTTTCAGGGCATCCTACGTACTGCGTTTGATTATTATTCTTTTCATCACACTTGCTGTCTAAGCGCGCCATTGCTTGCGCGCGTATCGGGAGTAATAGAAAAGTGAAATTCCCTAGGGTGTAATATAAATGTCAGTACGTCATTTAATAATATTATGTCTTAAAACTTATTTTTTGGTTGGCAAGTGTAATGAAAAACATTGTATGCATCACGGTCGGTAAGCGGAATACTAACTCGAGTCATAAAAGCCCTCCGCCTAACGATGTCGGGCTTCTAACACTCTCGTTAGTAATTCCGTACTTACCTCCCTCGATGCATAATGTACTATTATAAAAGCCGCACGGCCACGTTTATGAATAAGGAGGTACGGTCGACTCTAATAATATGTATGCAATTTTGATCCTTATGCCTTTGACGTAGGTTCCGAAATGTATAGATATAATAGGCATGATGACTGGCAAGTCAAATCAGCATCTTTTTTCGAACTGTCAAAACGATCACCGCTATGGAATTTTATATGAAATACTCAAAAGTGACGTCACGTTTGAGTACTGCCAAATGACTTACTCTTTTAAGTTCTTTTCAATTTAGTAAATAGAAGTTCTGTACAAAAATTACTGCAATCTACATCTTAGTAATAATTTCTTCGTGTATTATCGTGCATAATGTTAAATAATTTATTTTAACTACAGTCATCATCCCTATTAGACGTGAGTCATGTTATAACCGGATGTGGGCAGGTACATGCGCGGCAACCAGCCGGCGGCGTGCGCGCCGGACGCGTACTGCCCGGTGTGCCCGGCGCGCCACGACGCGCACGACGCACACGACGCGCACGATGCGCACGACCACAACGACACGCAGCTCAAAGGTACGTTCTATTCAGGGTGGAAATATAGACAGTCTACAATTTTTTAACATAGCAATGTAAAGCAAATTCAAATATGGCCCCAATTTTGAAACGGCAGTGATACATCGAACAATAATTACTTTTCGCGCCGTTTAAAAATTTCAAAATTTTTGTTTGAAGATTGTATTATCATGTGGTTAAATGAAATATTTCATCGTTTTAACACGTTCGACGCCGGTGACACGCATATGTGACCGAAAAAACTGTACTCCTATGCCGGTGACACACATACGTGATCAAAGTAATCTTATTCTTATGCCACTAGCATTAATAAAGTTCTCACTCCTATGCCAGTGGGATAGAAATACGAACGTTTTTGACACAAGTCTGTGTCGACGGCATAGGAGTACAATCTTTTCGGTCACACATGCGTGTCACTGGCATAGGATTTCTATCAGATAATTTTGATCAGCATAGTATAAGCGCTTAGCGAAACAGTACCGGAGGCGAACGTGTTAATATATATTTATGATTACGGCTTCGATATTTCACGAGTGCAAAAGTGACGCAATCAATGAAACACGCATGAAACATTTTTTGAGCAAGTCCATCCGCATGGTGGAGCTAAAATAAAGGTATTATCGGTCTTGAAAATAGATTACGATGTCCCAAAATAGAGTAATTAGACTTACGAACTTTTCTGTAAGTGGCAGGCCTGAGGTAGCGATTTATAGCTCTTGCCCGCCTAGCGGGTACGCCGGCATCTGAGGAAAGTTTACAAGTGCCTACGTGGTGGGTACGCAGTGTCGAATGTGTGAAATGTAAACAAACAATTTATTTTTTATATTCTACAGATCGGCCATAGGTTAAACATAGGTATAACAACTAGAGTTAGAACATTACAAAAAAAGTTGTATTATGAAAAACTTCATTGAAAAATTAATCACAAATTGAAAGAGAAAAAGTTATGAACCAAAATAGTTCCACTCGTATTTTATAGTCACCGACACTCGTCTATAAAAAAAGCTACTTTCCACACTTGCATCATAAAACATTTTACAATGCATTATGCGAGGAAAACCAGACTATTTCGGCAGTACCAACCAGGCCGTGCGGAAAAGTACTATGAAAATTTAAAAAGAGCACTTTCCGAGCATATGCATTGTAAACATTTTTTCGTCTTTTCCAGAGGAAGTTTTCCAAAGAATATTCGACGTGGACGTGCCCGTGGCGGAGAACTCCAACTTCGCGGAGAACATGATGCCTGACGCCGACGTGCCGGAACCCGAGAGACCGGACGACAAACCGGACAAGGGCAAGAAGGCGAAGAGCTTCGAGTGTCCGCAGTGCGGCCGCGTCTTCGTACACAGGTTCGCTTCCAATTTATCCTTTAGATGCATTCCAAAAGTCCACCGACCCGTACGAACAGGGGTTTTCTCAAAATTGTGGCTTTATCGAAGTTCTCTTTCGTATCCAGAGGAGTCAAAAATTGCTCAAATAAATATTCATTCCCTAATAACTCGGTAAAAATTTTAATTATCGGACTATACACACGTTTGTACGGGACAGCCCATGGAATGCTCCTTTAATCCTTTACAAGGCACCGGTCTCAAAATACAATCACCCTGTAATACTTCTTCTACCTAGCGTTACCCGGCCTTTGCCAGGGTCCGCTTACGTGAGGTCCGCTCCGTAAAGTGGAGGAAATGTAGCTCCTCCTCTTTATGCGATCCTGGGCATCTTCTACTGTAAGCCCATTCACACTCATGTCAGCCTTCACGACATCTAGCCATCGTTTCTTTGGTTTGCCGCGGTGTCGGGTGCCGTCAAGGGCTAGGTTAAGGCATATGTTTCCTAAGTCAGGTGGCTTACGACAAACGTGACCAAACCACCGAAGACGGCATTCTTGAAGCTTCTCCGTTACGTCATCGTCACCCTATAATACCTGTCTTTTGATTTTTTTCTTATACAGAATTTTTTGTACTTCAGGATGGCGTTGAGTCTTGTATCCAGGATATTTTTGAGTCTTGCCCGTTAAAGGTTACCACGAAAAAGCTTCCGTTTGTCGCGTCATCCCGTTTTGAGAGCACTCCCCTATCTGCCACAGTCAGTATCGGAATCCTTGGCGTTGACATCTGTGATGGGTGATGTCCAGTTCCGCGTCCACGTAGAGGGTAAGGCCAAATTGACCTCGAAGGAGCTCGATGTGCCGGCCAACCGCCTACAGCTTTATAAGGCTCAGGTTCACCCGCATAATTTTGGAATACTGCTCTCATCTTTGGGCAGGGGACCAAAGTACCAGCTTCTCCCTCTAGACCGCATCCAACGGAGAGCAGCTCGAATTGTCAACTGCGAACGTATTTCTGATCGGCTTGATCCCCTGGCGTTGCGTAGAGATGTGGCCTCACTCTGCATTTGTTCCGAGGAATTGTTTGGATTAATACCTGCGGCCCTACCGCGAACTACGAAATTCGCAAGTTTCGAGGATTTTTCTCTCTCACTCTAATGACACCGTCGTTGGAGTGACAGAGAAAAATCCTCGAAATTTACGAATTTCGATTTTCGCGGTATAAGGCCTGCCGCTTCTTTCCGCCACCGCCCTACGTGACAATTTTTCCATTCTCACCATTTAGGTGGTTGTCAGTCCTCAACTGTGCGCTTCTTCCGTAACTTCCTGCCTCGCACAGCTAAACTTTGAAACGAGCTGTCGCAAGCGGTGTTTCCGGGCCGATACGATCTTTAAACCTTCAAGAAAAAGCATACTCCCACCTTAAAGGTCGGCAACGCATTTGCGACGCCTCTGGTGTTGCGGGTGTCCGGTGTGCGTTCAAGCCTCCTTGACACTACTTTTAATAATATTCGTTAAAAAAAAGTGCCTCAAAGATCTACGTGGGTAGTATTAAGGGCTATGTGGATGGGTGGTGGCTGTATGTGTGTTATACATATACTTATACAGGGTGATCAGTCCAAATAGGTTAGTATAGAAGTTTTGGAAACCATAACAGACAGCGAAATCTTGTCTTAGGAACCATAACGTCGATTTTAGTAAAAGGATAAACTCCATTCATACACTTACAAAAATATATGTTCTCGGTCCAGGAATTGAACTTGGACTTGAAAAATAAAATGTCGTAAAAGGGTTGCGTTAAACCCGATTTTTGAAACACGAACTTTATGACACGTGAGGTTGTTATTTCAATGAAAAATTATCTTGACTTATCTGGTTTCAATCCTCGTTATGTTCTTTAATACATAATTATTGTTACAGAAACAGCTTGCTCTACCACGTGCTCTCACATAAAGGGAAGCGGCATATATGCCGCGAATGCGATAAGGGATTCTACACGTCTGGGGCGCTGAAGGTAAATGTTTTGATATTGCGACGTAATCGATTCAAAGTCAATTCATAGGAGCTGGAATGGAATTTAGCAAAAATATTTACTTGAAACTGAAAACATGTTAGGCCCTACGATGCGTCTCTTAAATGCGTCTTAAATAGGTCCTAAACTGAATTGCATTAGTAGATCGTAGTAGCCCTCAGATCGATCCTTACGTGACCTCAGTTGGGATAATTCTGAAATCCTGTTTAAAAAGGATTTATGTGAATGCAGCAGAGCATATTTTCTTTGAAATGTGAACCTTTTTACTATCACCTAATTGCAAAGACACATTATTTTTTGGCGTGATATTAAAACTTACTATTCAGTGTAATTAAAGCATTTCGGTTATATTGAATGAAGTCGCAGAAATACCTACTGACAAGTTTTTTTAACTAAATGTTATTTCATGTTGGCAGTTATATGTATTATTCTATCCCTTTGTCAAATCGACAAAGTATCATTGTTTGTTAGAACAAATACGTGATACGTTCTAATAACATGGTCTATACGTGAAGCCGCTATAAAAAAAACCCTTATTCATCGACGTCTCCTAACTTAGGAAGCCGCTAAGTTTATTTCCCTTTCGGTATTATCATTATGTTTATAAGATAGAAAGGGAAAAACAATATTAGCGGCTTGTTAAGTTATGAGACGTTTATGAATAAGGCGGAAAAACTAACGAACACAAAATCAATTATTTATGTAGTTTTATTGCTGCTACTCATGATTTCATGTTTGTCTGTTGCGGGACCCGTGGCAACGAGTTCCTTTAAGTCTTTGCAAGCCGATCATGAACCCAACTCGTTATATTCGCAGTTGTGACCTTAAACTCAATTGATAACATTATAGTTCAAATTTTAACGAATATTGTTTTTGTTGGCTGCGTAAGGTTTAAAAAGTTCATTCAACCAATAATACTACCTTACCTATATCCGATGTAGATTCACAAGCGAGTGCACAACGGAGACCGGCCGTACAAGTGCGAGGAGTGCGACCGCGAGTTCCGACAGTGGAGCGACCTCAAATACCACAAAGTGTCACTTCACTCCAATCAGGTAAGTGCAGGGGCGGTTTTACGTAAACGCCAAGTAGGTCGCGGCCTAACGCTGGTAAAAATAATCGATGAGAAAGGTCGTCTGGTGCAATATTCCCACACGTACTAAGAAATTCGGCAATTCCTTCATATCGGACTATTAAAAAGTGGAATTCTTTACCGCCACATGTGTTTCCGCATACCTATAAGTCGGGACCTTTTAAACGAAGCGTGAAGAAGCATCTAGCGGGCCAACAAGGCGGTGGCAACTAACAGGTTACTGATTGTCTCCTGTTCGTTGCCGCCGCGATTTGGGCTCTACTTTTCACTTACGATCAGGTGGAGTGGAGCCACTTTGTTGTGCCAACATAAAAAATAAATAAATTGGAAGCACGTTGGACCGGTAATCCAGATGATGCAGGTTCGAATCCTATGGCAACTCTCTACGACATTGTGGGATTATCATCATTGTAAAAAACATCTGGTTCTCAATACACCAACATACTGAACAGCCATTTTGTATAACTTTCTGAGTCGTCCGTCACTTGACAAAAGGTATGAAATGACTAGGGTTAGGAATTTGGTGGCATTTATGGAACAGAGCGTGGTGGAGTCGATGTTACAAATATTTTTTACTTGAATAAATGATTAACTTATAAAATAATAACGAAATAGTGTTTAGTTCAAGCTGGATTTATCAATGAATTTAAATAAATAACATGAATTTTGTTTTTGAGAATCTAGAAAAATGTTCATTTTCAATAAAAATGTTGATAAATGAGAAAATATATTTATTTGATTTTCAAGGTTCTAGTTTTCTCGAAGCCCATAAATATTATATAATAATCATATTTAAGCTATATTATACAAAAAATATTGAACTTAATTTCATAGAAAGTCAAATATTAATACAATAAAATTGTTTAGTACTTAAAATGGGCGAAACCCTGTTAAAAAGAATTATGTATTATTTTAGATTAATTAATTACTCAATCAATCATAAGCAATTTGAGCAACGACTCCACTGTCATCTGTTCACCTAATGCCACCAAAATTCCTAACCCTAGAAATGACATGCAACGCAACGCAAGTGCGTGCTTGCGCTGATTTGGTGAAGGTGAAAAGTTAAGAAAGTGCGTGAATGCGCTTAAGACTTCCTTAAATAGAAATGTCATTTTAAATATAATTACTTATAATATGCCTCCTTATAGCTTTATTATCCGAATGTCTTATCCAGTTAATCCAGTTCATGTTGATTTATATGTCGCACACCTAGATCAAAACAGTATTAACTCGAGATGTATCTATTTTTTAGTTAAGGGTATATTCTAGGGCTCTCGGTCGTGTCCGGGTTTCGTGTACCCGTTTCCGTGTACCCGTTTCTTTGCTACCGGGAAACGGGTTTCTTACCCGTTGGAAACGTTTAATTAGGAACCGTGTAATTAAGACACGGATACCCGAGTACCTGTGTCTGATCCGCCCTCAATGTGTAGTGGCAGTGGCAATCTAAAATATAGGTACGATTTTATATTTGAACAAAGTATTGAACCGCATTTAACCTGCAACAAAGAAAATTTCTAGCTGCGTAATTCGTAAAAAACTGCGAATTTTTCGGTAGGTATTTTTTTGTTTCAGACTTTTTACTAATAAAAACATAGGGTTTTCGAATATTCAATTGTAATGGATCCGCAAGACTCAAGCTTGGAAAAGTTTCTAAGTAGACCCGCGGGCCCGCGCTTGGAAACGTTTCTAAGTTGGAAACGTTTCTTGGCGTTTCGTGTCGTTCGGGTTCTTAGTACCGCCGGTGCTAAGGATTCGTGTACACGTGTCTGCGGGTAACACGGATACCGGGAGCCCTAGTATATTCTACATCGCGAACGCCTATAGGCTGACTGCCCCGCAAAGTATTAACTAAAAAAATATATACATTTTGAGTTAATACCGATCTCGGTGTGCAATGTATTTTTTCTCCCTTAAAATGATTTGAATGTTGTAACGCATGCCATTTTATTATAGAAAAATTTCAAATGCGAATTCTGCGGCAAAGAATTCGCTCGCAAATATTCGCTGAGCGTTCACCGTCGCATTCACACCGGCGAGCGAAACTACAAGTGCGAGTATTGCAACAAGAGCTTCCGCGCTTCCTCTTATCGGCTGTCGCACATGCGAACTCACACAGGTCAGTTTTCGTTTTTTTTTAATGAGTATTTTTTTTTCATGTATTAAAGCTTTGGCTACAAGGGCCATCAGCTTAAATTGAATTCCAAATTACAAATGAACAATTGAAATTAAGAATTTATAAATGGAGTTTTACAATGAAATGGGCTTACTCATGGCCACAGACTAATCGAGGGCAGAGACGCGGCTTACGATGGAGCGAGTTCGCCTAGAGAAAGTGCACCCTTGACTTGAAAAGTTATATGAATTCGGAAATAAGGACGCCGGCATAATTCCACTCCTTCGCAGTACGCATAAGAATAGATTATTCTGTGATACTTTTCTCGGGTCCCATATAAGCGTTTGTACCTCAGGAATGGAATCAATTGGCAAAAGTTTATCATAATGCTTTTTTCTCTAAACCCATGTTTTTCCAATATCTGAAAACGCCAATCTTTATTGATTCAAAATCGATGAATTGTCTCTTAACCTTTTAAGGCCCATGGTCCTATAGGACTTATGTATAGTACCTATTAACATCGAATAATTTGATTATGTATTTAATCGTCGAACAAATTAAAATCAATTTATTTCCTGCCAATTTTAAACAAACATTTATTTATTAATTTTATTATTTATTGTAAAACAAGTGGAAGCCTCTCTTTAACACCATAAATTAGAAAAAGACTTCCGTTGGTATTATAAATTACAATCTTATGAGAAGTGGGCCCCAAGTAGTTGTTGTTACTGATCCATTCTGTATAGTTATATAACGTAAATTAAAGTATCTAATGATAATCCGACACGACTTATAGTACCAAAACCGGAGACTAATAAGCCTCGTATTTTTTTGTTCAATTTAAAGTTTTAGAAGATATTTTTTTTATTATGAAACGCAGTTCTAATTATCAACATACAGATTGTTTCACTAGCTACTGGAAACCTCAGTGATGAGATGATGTGAGTAATGTGAGCCTATAATGAGCCACTTTTACTATAGTACTAACTCCGAAATCGCGAAAAAACTGACACGGATTTATTGACTTTTGTTTTATGTACAGTCAATGTCAAATACTTTGTAGCAGTTAAATTGACCAGATAGTTCGGAACTTCATACTAAATATATTACATTGTACATCGAACTATCTGGCTACTTTGGCTGCAACAAAATACCGACGCTGATTGTCTGATCCAATTGCATCAAAACTACCCTTGTTCCAGGCGATAGACCATTCGTATGCGTGACGTGCGGGAAGGGCTTCCGCGTGGCCGGCGACCTGCGCCGACACACACTCACGCACGACAAGCTGCAGCGCGACAAACACTCGCGCGTCAAGCTCGAACCCGACAAGTCACCCAAGAAGGACAAAAAAGACAAAGAACAAAAGAAAAAAACACCCACCCCGTCCACCAAACTACCCATCCTTAAAAGTATCCTAGATAAAAAACCAACTAAAAACAAAAAGGACGTCATCAAAAAAATCGGCGCACCCAATGTCACCGTCAATAAAGAACAGTTCAAAGCTAACGAATTCGCTAACAACGTGGAATTCGACGCTAGAAATTACAAGTTCAAAGAGATATACGTGAACAAAGACGAACAATTGAGGCAGTACGAGTTGCAAGATAGATTACCAGATGAAAGGAATTTTGCCGTCCTCAAACCGATGTTTAGATCTAATGAGTCCGTAGAATCTGAGAAAGTCTACGCTAACAGGAGTGAGAATACTGACGGGAAAATGGCGGTTTTCACTCAAGTTGAGAAAAAGGAATATGCAGGTTCTATAGTGTCAAATACGCAGGTCACTCTCTCTGATATTAATAGACATTTAGAGAGAGAGTCGAGAGAAGTCAGGAGCGACAGTTTGCATGGAGAAGCGATAGAAAATGGTCTGCTCGAGAGATTAGCAGCTTTGTACAATATACCTGCTGTATGAGGTATGCGTAGGTGCCTTTGAATGATACACACTGCATTTCAAACAGCCCCTTCCCACCAAAACCCTCAAAAAACCCTTCACACTAGCATTGGTAACAAACAACTTAAAAAAACAATTATTTGTATCAAGAACTAACGTTCAAATAAAAAAAACCGTTCTAATATTACCTCAACTTGTGACCACGCTGCAAATCTCCTGTCTGAAGGTGTGATCTAACGGTGATATACTTGTTAGCAACAGGTTAAAGAGAAATAGATAGCAGTATATTCTCAGTCGCCAGATAGTTTTACGACAAAAATATAATCTTTATATCTTCACTGTCCAGACTTTCAGCTACTTCCAAGTGCTTTATTTTTGGTAAAATAGTTCTAAAGCTCTTATTTTTCACGTTCTTTTGCCTAGTTGTGGAGATGGCTTTCATAGTTTTTAACTGTTTAAGAAATACGGACTTTAAAATAACGATTTGTAAGTGAGCTTATTTTGTGCTTCATTTACGAGTGAGCGATATATTGTATATAAATATGAAAGGACCAAACTTAGCGAAAAATAAGTGTTTATTAAATTATTTATAAATCGACTTGCTTTTTGTACCTACTTATTTAAACTTACTTTCTGTAGATGCATACCAAATTCTCGTATTTACTACAATAAACCGAAAAATATGCACTGGCTTGACAAGTTTAAAGTGCTTGTGGCTTAATTGAATTCTGGAATCATCTGAATCGCACGCTTTTGAAGTTAGGCTGCGTTTCCACCAATGAAGTGCAAGAATGCGTTGTGAGGATAGTGCAGTGATGCAAGGATGTGTAGCGAGGGTGCTCTTATCAAATAAGCGAGCGAACTGCGACATAAAAAATCGTTCTATTGCTTCGAAGCGCATCGCATCCTCACGCATAACTGATGGAAACACAGTCTAATTCGGATGTATCTTACATAAATTAGTAAAATATAATTTACATCAGTCTAAAATAAGACTGAGCGGGGTATCGTATCCTAGATGAATAGAGGAAATTGCCGAAATATCTTTGATGAAACTTACAAAACGATTGACAATCTAATTACAGTCTATTAGCGCACTCGAAAAATATCTCCGTTTAAAATCCCGCAAAACAGACTTTATTGACACTTTGAAAGTTATCTGTTGTATTCCATATTAACACCACTTGTATGGATTTCTCTTTCTTTATGGACTCTGAGTGAGGCAAACGAAGACTACAATGACATTCTGCCACCACTGAAATGTTTAAATTTAATTATCCTTATTAAAAAAATGTATGCAACAGTTTCTTAATTAGTTCTTATAATATCCTCGCAAGACCCAACTAAATTCTAAATTAAATTCTTACCAATTTACATAAGAACAAGGTTTAAATTAAAAATAGGAAAAGTAACTATGGTGGGACTTCCGAGGTTAAATCACTGTTACATAAACTCTTATATTATTCATACCTATTACCCCGTATCTTTTATTAGGTACAGAAACCTGCCCTTGACCTGTGCCGTGTATAGTTTCGTGTTACTTTAATTTTATTTTAATGATAAGATAGAATCTTAAAATAACTAAAGAAAGATGTTTCCATAATAAACGATACGGTCTTTAGGTATCAAAGCCACGTATTTTTCGCAAAATAACAGCTTAAGTGTTTTGCGGGTGCAAAATGCATGCCTTACGTTTGCGAAAAGGTCAGCATGTCATTTGTGCATTCGTATGAGATCCTCTTAGAAATGGGCATTATATCAGCTATAAATATACACTGTGTTCTTATTGATTTCCGTTAAATTAAAGGTAAGCTTATTTAGGTCAAAAATATATATTCAATTTCTCTAAGAAACTAGTATCTTAACTCTTACTGTTATTGAGTTATTAAAATAATAAGTTTAATGGAGTCTATATTAATTGGCATAATTTATTACGCATAGTTTAAATTGGCATAGCGTTGTTAAGCATACTATTTAAGTGGCATAAGCATAATTTCGCATAAACGATTACGCATAATGTATTTACGTATAACGTAAACTATCATAAGGATGATTTGTAATAATTAGGATGAGCATAATACTAATTGGTATACTTAATGAATGGTATGAAATATAATAGATAAAATAATAATGACCGATCATAGATTGCGTAGCGAAACCGATACTATATACTGTAGCATTAAATTAAAAATAAAAGGAAAAAAACTGGATTGCTACAAGAAATAAACTTTATTTTATCATTACTATAATATTTATCTAACAGATAAACAAAAATGTAACAGAAAAAAAAATCCATGGAAGTCATACGTAATCTGCAATTACAGAGTTTAAAATACACAGATTGTTTTCCCTTGACACGAAGATCAATTACTAATTATCCGAAGACAAAATTATCAGCCACCGAAATGAGAAATATACAAATGTATTTAATACCGTGCCACGGAAATGAGAATTTTTAATACCGTGCCACGGAAATGAGAATTCTAATAATAATTATATTTAAAAATAACCTGCCATGGAAATCAGAAATAGACAAATGTATTTAATCCTATAAAGTAACGTGCGCCACGGAAATAAGAATAATCGTAAAGAATCGGCTAGCTTGCCAACCTATTGTCGTTCCCTATTGGTACCAGTAAGGAACAGCCAGGAGCAAACGTTCCGAACGAACAATACGTAACATTAATTTGACTTCTTAAGAAAAACAGAATAAAACAGTTTTTATGATAGTTAGATCTATGGTTAAAAAATACTTAATTCTGTAGCCGGAAAATGGAAATAGGTGGACACTTCCCTTTAGGGAGCGCTGGGTAGAAGAAAATATCCTCCGTGAATCACGTCATGCATGACAGGCGCCGTCTACGCTCAAGCACAATGTTGGACCCGAAGCCGGAGTCTTGGGTAAATTAAGCCTGGTTATGTGATATACGGCCAACTCCGCATCCACAAACTTTATATTTCAAATCTCCAAATGGAAAACTGCAGACGAAGAAAAAAACTACGCTATAGTTTGTTTGAAAAGAAAAAGAAATCGACTAAAAATAAATTAAGACCTCAAACACTTACCCGCGACAAAAAAGCGGTTTTCCTTACTAATTATGAGTAGTACAATTTCAACCTCCACGAACTCTAAAAATTCTTCGCATTATTTACATTATTATACACTTGTGTATTTACAAAACAGACGTAAATTATTCAGATTAATAATAAAAAATATATTTTCTCGTGAAAACCGAAGAAAACATCCATCTAATCTTTTTCACGTTGACACCTCTTACCTTTTGTTTTTTTCTTTTTCTTTTAAGCGGCCTGATGCTAGGTTTGAAGTAAAAAAGGTTTCTCTCAAGGCGTAATGCTGCAATACCTAATATTTTTGCTAAGTTACTGTCGATTAGTACGTATTAATTATATTATTATATACTATATATTGCTTCCAATTTAAAACTAGTTTAGACTTTTTTTTACTTGAGCGTTGTGCGTAGATATAACAGTTAATGTTTAGGTCTTGACATATTTTATTGACTGACATACATGTATACCTACTACACATTTTTACTCTAGCAATTTAAAATTTTCATAAATACGGCGTGTGTATTTTATACGGGATACAGTTATCGTTTTGTGATCGTAGAAATCAGGTATAGGTAAATAGGTTCCCTAGATCCTATTTTAAGCATCATTAAAATATACGCCCGTATTAAACACACACACACACACACACACACACACACTCTGTACTGTGCGCCTCATGCGCCTACCAAGATGTGATTGATTTCTTTACTAATAAAATTGATTATTAAATACCTAATGTTTTTATTTAATTGATTGTATCTGACGTGTTTATTAGGATATGTAGGAGATATCGACGAAAGCTAGGCTTCAACTTCGCTTCGTCGCTCCTGCTTATTAGTCTTTTGAACTTAACCTTACTGTCTTGGTTTTACCCTGATCTGCCTCATTCGCTTGATTTCTAAGTTTATGCTAATCCATATTAGGACGAATAAAGTTATATTTAATAATGTTATGCATATTTCAATTATGCATAATCAGTATTATGCAGTGAACGCATATAAACCATGGAAACATTCTGTCCGTGCAATTATGACCCAACGCAAACTACTCTTGAGTGGGAGTTCCTAAAAAACGACTCCTGGAGCCGTTTTAGTTCGGCCGGGTTGACAGTGATTGACGGACGTCTGAATGCGTGTCTATTAATTACGGTAAAAACGAGTTAAAAATGCCTTCATGAGCTGTAGGCTGGTGTAAAAACAGTTACAGTAATTCTAAGGACACTGGAATTACTTTTCACGTGTAAGTAAACAGATAACTTCGGTAATTTTTAAAATAAATATAATAATATTGATGACATTTTTCTATACTACCGTTTTAAACTAAAACGTCGTAACTGCATTTAATTTTACAATAACATACGACGTTTCAAAATAGTAGGATAGTATAGGAATGTTGTTATTCCAAACGAAGCAAGTTTTTTTATTTAACTGATATTTGATTTCAATATATTATATATTAATAAATTCCTTTTTCTCTTTCATGGGATTGAACTACCTATGCAAAAGTACCTAGTTCTCAAATTTATAATTAAATTTGATATTTCCATTTTACATCGCATTTTTATTCTTTCCATTCAGATTACCACAAAATGCTGTTAGAAGAGACAAATGGGTAAAAGCTGTACGATTGGAGAGACGAGAAAGTGATTGGATGCCTAGCAAAAGATCAATATTTGACAGAGAACACTATAAATGAGTAATACATATAATTGGTGTTTTATTACTATTATTAGTAAATTTATATGTGTGTGCGATAAGCGCTGTAACAGCCCTAACCAGCAAGCGGGCACAGTAACAGTAGTAGATAGGTAAGAAATATGATTTTACGTTGGACATTAACACCGACTGATAAGGTTACCTAACTGCTGTTTCTCATCAAGTGGACATCTAAAATGAACATTATATTAGACAAAAAACTAATCTTAAATAAAACTTGACGAATATGTAAATATATATTACAATTACAAATAACGATACCCTATCAAATGTAGAAATTTTCGAACATAATTATCTAATTATTATGCACTAATTGGGGAGAAAAAAATATTATTACACTGGCAATATTTTCGTGTAATGGCGCCTAAATTTCTTTATAATTATTTCATTTACTATTACGTAAAAATAACACATTAATCTTAATAGTTACGAGTGTAATGTGATACTAGCATGTGTGTTTGGGTCTGTTGATTTGTGGGAAAACTTCAACACTGCGCACCCGATCATTTTTTCGTCACTATACAATTAAAAGCGGGAGCTGTGTCAACAATGACTGATCCGTGAGCACTGACAGGGGAGCTTTCGAATCCTGAACAATGTTCAGGATTGGAGTGGCTTCACTGTAGGGGCCGCGACACTCGATCTAGGCCTAATAAATCTATGATTGTCACCATTTGCAAAAATAATATTACCGTCATTCCGTTATTTCAAAGTGAGGTAGAATTTTTACTGTCATTTTCACTCATAAAGGCGTTTTTGAGGTTCCCTCCCAAATCCCAACGGGTAAAAACAGAATCCGTTTATTATGACTTCACTGTCTGTCCGTCCGTTCGTATTTCACCAGGCCCCAATTTCACCAAGGTTAGAAGTAGCACTTGTAAATTTACTAATTCTCCAATCGGGGGCGTCTATAAGCTACAGGTACAGCTTACCATCCGTTTTATTTCATTACTACATTTTAAGACAGGGTATATTTTACACTGCAAAAATTATATTATTTATTTTTATAGTGAATTACTCGACTGGCTCTTTAATGTACGGCATAAACCTATCCATGTCACAATATTTTTAAATACCCGCAAACGTCTAGGTTGCCAGTTATGGGTAGCAATAATTGCATGAAGGTTATTAGCGAATTCTTGTTGCTGATTGGTATTTAGTGACGTTATATGCATTTCGCCTACACTAAACTATTGATATTTGTGCAAAAGAGATGACTATCATTTTCTTCTCTCTATTTTTCATTCGAGTCTGTAAACGTATCGCCTTATTTCAATGTGGGTGTATTTGTGTTTGTGTGCTAGTGGTCCCGATAATTTGAATGGCAATGTTCTTAAAGGCGGTTTCCATGTTTATATGCGTTCACCGGTATTATGCGTATTAAGTATTATGGAATTTTATTATTTTGCCTATTCAATATTATGCTTAATTATTTATGCCAAATCCGTTATGCGAATTCATATTAGGACTATTAATATTCGGCATATTAAAGGGGACCCAGTTTAATGACTGAACAAGTGTATTGCAACCTTTATTACATCCTAATGCTACTTATTTTGACATGTGCCGTCAGTCACCTGAAAATAACTTTTGTGTTATTTTGTGTATTAAGTTCTCTCACACTTACCATTTCATTTATTATGTATGACAACGAAAAAAAAAATTTTTCGAATTCGATTAATAGTTATATACCAGGTACTTAGCTCCAATTAACATACCAAGCAGCCTGTTAATTTTAACGGAATTAAAAAAAATACGGTGTATAGTATATTTTCAATGAATTAGTTTATTTTCCAAGTTTAAGTATTATTAATTAATTTATAATGTAGGTAATCACCCAATGCTCGACACTGTTTCCTTAGATGGCACTTTCCATCTTTGTTCCTAATATTATAATAGATATGGCAAATGGTGTGTCAAGTATTAGGAAGGTTACCTTAGTTCTTCACTGTACAAGTATGTTTTTTAGCTATTCAACTAGGTAAAACGTGTATTTATTATCAATTTACATATAGCAATCAATTGTCAAAATAAAGTAACCTAACATCACAATAACTAACTTAGAATGGAATTGTATAAAATATATTTATTTTAATTAGTGGTGCAACACATAGCGCAGAAGGTGTTTCTGTGAATACAATACTAAACTTAATTTTCCCATTGTCGCCAAACATTACTGTCAAATGATAGTATGATAGTAGGTAATCCAATGTGCTTTCCAGCAAATTGCCATAGTAGACTTGACAGTAAATCTATCTTCACGATGAAAAAACTTAAGATGAGTAGGTACTTATTTTATTTTGGAAATATCAACGTTATTTATGGGCTGTGTATACTCTACATAGTCTGGAAAACATATAAAATGTTCAAAATGCAATGCAAATGTGAATGATGTTGATGTTTTTACACGGGCAATACTTTTGATAAAATGTGTTGCTGCAATAGTATTCCATTTCCAGAAAGATGCTTGTGGTTAGTAAATTTTTTTATGACGTAGGTCATACCTTAATTCTGTAACACGCGCACGTCGTAAACATACAAATATAGTGAATATCACTTTCCCGCCGTATTTTTACGGTAAGGTCCGAATTTATCCTTGTCTTTATTATCTTCAAAGCAATGGATAAACAAATAACGATGTTATGTTTTGGAAGGACGCTCGGCTGGAATCGTTCGGGCTGTCGAGCATCTGGGTGCTTACACAAGTTGCCAATCGCTAACGCTTAATCGTCAATCGTAAACGAAAGGCAGCTAACTGTCTTTGTCGCACTAATATGAAAGAATGACAGAGAGGGAAAACTACTGTACGCGTACTACTGTACTCTAAGCGTTAGTGATTGGCAACTTGGCTAAGTATCCTGATGTACTCATTCACCCCATATCCCATTGCAGGACCTGCAGGTTAAGGTCCCGGTTGCGTTCCCCCATTTATTCCTTCATTCCTTCCTTCCCATTACTTCCTTCTAGCTTCCTTGTTTTCTTGCAGAATTATAAGACATCCCTGAGTTCGACGTCTCTGAATTCTTTCTCCTGCAACATATCCGTGCCAAACACATGTCTTATCGGTGCATACATAATGCATTCCGCCAGAACATAGTTTAGTCTCTCGCGCAATGTGGACAGGCTGGTTTATTGCTTATTCTCGTCACCTTAAGATGCCTATTGAGGTTGTCGTGTGCCGCAATGATTCCAGTTAGTTCATCCTCAAGTTAGTTTTTTCCAACTTCATAAGGTATCTGGTTCTCATTTGATCTCTGCCGCCACACATCATTTGTGTCAGTGCAAACGAAATGGTTCCTTGTCACGGTGCTTATCAAAGAACACAAGGTCTATTTTGAGATTCGTGACAAGGTACCTTTCCGTTTGAACTGATACATTTTAGCTTGCCTCCTACTTCCACTATCTCTCCGCGTCCATTTCTTTCAGTTCACTCATTACTCTTTTAGTGATCTCAGCTGTCATGGACAGAGCAGTTTCCGGACCTACTTTCCTTCCTTCCCTTGCTAGTTCATTTGCTTTTTCGTTACCTGTGACTCCCTGATGTCCAGGCCATAGTCATCTTCCTAAACCCTCCTAGCGTGTTTAGCTTCTCCTTACATTTTTGTACCAGGGAACAGTTTGTAGCTGGCTTTTTTAGCGCCTTCAGTACTGCCTGACTGTTCGTGTGTATGACCACAGCCCTTGTCTACTGCATTTCATTCATTAAAATTTTTGCACACCGAAGTATGGCATATTTCTACTTCTGCCTGAAACACTCTCGTTTACCTACTAAGTGGGACAGATACCTTTTCCCCCAATTTTGCGATGACTATGCAAGTATGCATGTTCCTGCTAGACCTGTGGAGCTTCTTCTTGAACCACCAGTGAAGGCATATAAACGTTGTATGTTCGACGTTTACCTTCCAGCTGTCCATCTCCCCAATATTTATTCTGTATACCAGAAGGTCGAATATTTATTCTAAATAACTAATTAATAAATAAATATCATGGGACAATTTTACACAAATATAATTAATATAAGGACATTGTGACAATGATATGAATTCGGATATTTCCCTGTAAAAATGAATGAATGAAAGGTTTATGCAAGACATCTGTATATTATGTTTCTTCATTTATGTAATTACTTCATGAAATTTCAACTAGGTTTAATTCACATAATTCAAGGAATAGCAATACCGATGCTGCAGGCTATAATATATTCCATTGCATAAGTATTGGCCGTATACGGACTGTACGGGCACCATAATAAAAGGCATTGCAATAAGATCCTTATTGAAGCAAATACGTCCATTATACGCCGAATGCTATTTATTTTGATTTTTGTATTTCTGGCATCAATCACTAATTTTGTAATGTAGTTGGGAAATCTATGATTACTTTCTAGTTTTAATTGAATTGTACCTACAACTTTCACGAAATAGGCCACGGAGACAGGAATGCCCATGAACAATAATTTACGAGAAAATTATATTATTTATGCCAATGTGAACTCATTTTATTGAGTCCATAGGTTAACAATACCATGTCTTAGTCAAAGATATATTTATTGTAAACTCATTAAATATTATAATTGTGTAAAAAGGACTGATAGCTGTATTAGGTACTTAGGTAGATAGACTGGGAAGTCGTGATAGTGCTTTCTTCCTTAAGTAATAATTATTTACTTTTCAAAATGTTATACAACGTAATAATACTATTATAAAATAAAATATAAAAAGTAAGTGAATGTGAATGTAAATATGGGAATATTAAAATCGTCAATATTTGGAATGAAATTTGTAACATAATATTATTATAAATTACTGTGTTTTAGTTTTGTTGCGTTGTGAAGTAAGAGTTTAGTATCCAACGTTACGAGTTTGTAGGTACGTGTAATCAGTTGCACACATAATTTTGAGCCCACCATACAGTATGTCTACACCGTGTGTTATTTTATTATCATCGTTTTGTTTCATTTTTTTTATCTCTGCAGCACTAGCCGCTGGTTTCTAAAATAATGTAGCGAATGAAACTCGTTTGTTTATTCAGCCATTCTAAATATTTCAATGGCGTCATAGTTAAAAGGTGCAAAAAATATGTTTAATTGTTGTGCACATTTTCGTTGTTAAAAGTGTATTATAAATGTAAAATTGTACATTTTGTATTTTATACTTAAAAGTTAGATAACAGTTCTAAGGAATAAATAAACATGATTTATATATATTTTTTGTTTAAATACCTATTAGTAAATCATTAAACCGCAGAGGCGCTTTCGAACGGTCAGGGGAAGCATGTTATTAGTATTACTACTGTATATGTTTTGTCAGCATCCGTAGACTAGTTGGTTGAGGCCTACAAAGCTAGAGGTTCCGGTTTCGACTCCCGGCGAGGGCATACTGCCATAATGTGTATTATGTGTATTTATTTATCACAAATATTTGATTCTTAGTTGTGGCTGTCTATGTATTCAAGTATCTGTAATCGTATCTATCTATCATATAAATCATCGCTTGGTACAGTTGGTACCCATATCAATCATCAATAATAATAAATATAAAATTACTATTACATACATTATATTGGATTATACACCAGCAGCTTGCTCATCAATACAGCCTTGTGAGCTTCGAAGAGCCTGCGGCAATTCTCGAAAATGGTCGTGCCACGCTCTATTGGGATCGATCTATCATCACGGACAGGACTACTGTAGCCAATATTTCATATTTCATTTATTCCAGCCATCAAGTTACACATACAATATACAATATAATAATATGTCACCTGTTACCCTGTCAGGGCACAGCAGAACTCTTAAGACTTAACTAAAACTAAACTACGATACCTATATTAACAACATTATTATTCATTTTATTACATTCACATATATCTAGATAAACCAATATTATTTTTATTACTTCATAATTTAATTTAGATGTCAAATAGTTGCGTTCATAAACAATGTTTTGATGTCTTACAAAATGCTAAAGTGAAGATGTGTAGAGGTTTGGATTTTTCCTAATAAATTTGCATACCTCAAAAATATACATGGAAACTAAGGTTAACATCTTAAATTCTTTAAAGTAAGAGGCACAACTCTCTGGGCTTTTTATGTTAGTCAGAATACGTACACACTTCTTTTGTAAGAGAAACAGGTCATAGGAATCTGTACTGTTTCCCCATAATATTATTCCGTACGTAAGCCACGAATTATAGGAATAATATGATGTAAGTGCAGAGTTGAAATCTGTAGATCTTTTAATTTCTCTCAAGGCAAGGCATATACAAATGTTGATCATTTAGTTTTGATTTTAGCAATATGTTCCTTCCAGTTAATATTTGAGTCGATAACAAACCCTAGTAATGTTGCCGAGTCAACACAATCCATTTTCGTATCCTGAATATTAATATCTAAATAAGAGAACACAATGTTGGTCTATTATTTTTGGAATATCATTAATGTAAATTAGAAAAGGCATCCGATTACACTTCCCTGGGGGATGGAATATGTAACGGGCTGCGGATTAGATTTAAAACAAATTATTTCCCCCGTTGTTTCATCCAAGTATTCAACAGCAACAAACTGTTCTCTATTTTTGAGATAAGACGTGAGCCATTTGTGTGCGGTACCCCTTATTCCGATCCCGTAAAGTTTATTTAGTAATATGTCGTACTGGACCATATCATATGCCTTAGACATATCAAGTAATATACCTATTGCATACTTTTTGTCGTTTAGTAAATTTAAGATTTCAAATATATAATTATATGCCGCTAAGGTAGTGAATCGGTTCTTTCTGAAACCATGCTGTGAGTCATCAAAGATATGATATTTCTCGCAGAAGGAATACAGGCGATTGTACATGGCAGTCTCAAATATTTTAGAGGATGTGGGTAGAAATGCCACGGGGCGGTAGTTGCTAGGGTCAGTTTTTAATCCTTTTTTATGTATCGGTTTTATAATGTACTTTTTTATCATATCTGGAAAGGTTCCTTCCTCAAAAGATTGATTAATCATTATGCAAAATGGCAAAGTTAATTCGTCGACACAATACCTAAATAGCATAGGGGGCAACTCATCCAGTCCATAACTACGTTTGTTTTTCAACTTAGTAATTATTTTTTTTACTTTTTTTTTTTTTTTACCACGTCGGTGGCAAACAAGCATACGGCCCGCCTGATGGAAAGCAGTCACCGTAGCCTATGGGCGCCTGCAACCTCAGGGTGTCACATGCGCATTGCCGACCCAATAAAAATAACGTTGGCACAACAAATAAGTGGCTCCACTCCACCTGATCGTAAGTGAAAAGTAGAGCCCAAATCGCGGCGGCAACGAACAGGAGACAATTAGTAACCTGTTAGTTGCCACCGCCTTGCTGGCCCGCTAGATGCTGGTAAATACACCGGCTGACCCCGAAACACGGCAAACACGAAGGTAAGTCATTTCACGGGCGTTTACACCGAATGTACGGTGGTAGCCAACCAGGCGGGTACTAGTAAAAATACCCTACCACCGGCTGAGAAGCTGGATACTCAGTATTTCCCTTAGTCGACTCCTACGACACCCACGGGAAGAGAGGGGCGGTGATTTTTGTATTCTTACTCCGTCACCGCACGGATCAACTTCCTTCAATCAACTAAAAATTACCTTAGAATTTACTTCTGGAATATCAACCGGGCGTAGATATAATGAGTTCGTGGTGGGTAGTAATACAGATCAGCCGCGCGGCGCGGTACTTCCCGCTTCTATGGCGCCTACTGATGCAAAGAATGAATTGAATATATTGGATACTTGCTTAGGATCAGACGTAAGTTTATTGTGGCACGATAATTCAATATTCAATAAGCCTGATCCTGCTGATAGATCAATCGCAACGCCGGGCAAAGCTGGTCGACATTACCATCCCCCATGACGAGAACCTCGTGAAGGACTAGAAGTACAAAGCCAGTAAGTACCTAGACTTGGCTCACGACGTAACCGACATGTGGGAAGTTGATTCGACGATCATTGTACCGATAGCTGTTTCTGCGAACGGTCTCATAGTGAAGAGGATCGATCAACACCTCAATTGGCTCTCGCTATGTGGTTGGATCAAGCGTCAGATGCAGAAGGCGGTAATCCTGGACACGGCGCGCATAGTCCGGCGGTTTCTCTCCCTGCAGCCCTAACCGCTGGCAGCTTGAGGCCGCCCCGTTGCCAGCGGCACCCTAGGTTAGGTTTTTTATAATATGTTTATATGTTTTATATTGTTTTTTAATGATTTATTGTATTTTACCTTTATAGACATTTTTATAAAAAATCTAAGTACCTAACTTACGAAGAGAGATAAATAAAGCAAAAACACCTAGCCCAAAAGAAAAGTTGAATAAAGGAAATAATAGTAATAATTCTGGCTAAAATGGTTTCGGTGCTCCCACTCGCGATTAGCAGGGCAATTCCAACAAGCCCTTGAGCTTGGTTCCCTGCCTCCTTCCTTAACAACAGGTGTAACCTTCCTGCTCTAAAAGTCCGATAGTACCACGGAACCAAAAAACTACCGACCCATCACGTGCTTGCCTACACTCTACACGGTACTAAGTAGCTCGTCCTCATTGACATGACCAGCATTTGCCAGCAAGTCCAGCGGAACAAAGGGGATCTCTCTGCCGTTTGGATTGACTGCAAGAAAGCTTATGATTCGGTGTCTCATACATGGCTTGGGAGGATCTTGGAGCTATATAAAGTTGATCGGTGTGTGTAGGTATCAGGCAGTGGACCACAGTCCCTTCGTCAACCAAGAGGCAGGGATGACCCCTCTGGCCCGCAAGACTTCACGCCCGCAGCATAGGCCATTAATACTATAAATCTGCAATTCAGTACAGGTATACATATTAATCAGTGGTTTTTATTGTACCACTTTGGTCAATCACATTGTACCAAAGTGGTACAATCACATCATCAGCCTATGACAGTCTACTGCTGGACGTAGGCCTCTCCTATTAACTATGCGTATAAACGCATTAGGAGGTAAATGCCCATAATCGCCACGCTGGGCAAGCGGATTGGCGATCGCAGTAATGTGTCCACTATTATGACGCTGCTACCCATCATCAATATTTTGCCAAAGAATGGTCAGTGACACTTCAATCCCTAAGTCGACTCTTACGACACCCGCAGGAGGAGTTGGGGTGGTGACAAATGTGTTCTTACTGCCGTCACCCCACGGCCAAGGTTAAAGTGGTAGGTACAATAAAAACTAGAATAAAATATTTTAAAAATAAAAATAAAACCGCCTTCAAAAATTCGCCCGAACTAAAAAGTTAAAAATAATTTTGGTTCCTACTTCTTAGGATTTCCTACCCAAACCTTTAAACCTTTTACCCTATTCATTGAAATAAAACATTATGGCTAGGTACCCTACAGATTTCTTAGAAGTCGGTGCCAAGCCGAATACGTTCATAGGTATATATTAGATAGAGCTTTGTAACTTACTGTCACTCCGATTACGCTTTTATCAACAGAATGGTCTGCCTCAGTCATTTTCATGAAAGCATAACCGGAGTGACAGTAAGTTACAAAGCTCTATCAAATACATATAAGTACTCGCAAAGTGAACATATTTGGCTTAGCACCGACTTCTAAGAAATCTGTAGGGTACCTAGCCATAATGTTTTATTTCAATGAATAGGGTAAAAGGTTTAAAGGTTTGGGTAGGAAATCCTAAGAAGTAGGAACCAAAATTATTTTTAACTTTTTAGTTCGGGCGAATTTTTGAAGGCGGTTTTATTTTTATTTTTAAAATATTTTATTTTTTGCTTTTTAGTAGTGTAAATATAAAATCGTTATTCAGTATGCTCTAAATACTTATAATTAGAATGTACTGCCCTGTAGTAGGCCATAAAACCTGAACTGGCGAACTTATATGAATACAAAAACAATTTCAAAGGTAACAGACTTAGCATGCCAATATTATTTAAAGAATCACTAACCGCTAACCGACATGTCATAACTACTAAGCAAACACTTATGACATTTGTTATATACAAAGAATGATCCTCCAACCCCTAATCGTTAAGGAGTTATTCCTTTCATCATCAGCTCACCAACATGAGACTATGACTACCTAAAGGCAAATACTCGAATAGCCTCCAAAATATATGAAATATGTTATATTTAAAGAATTATCCCCCAACTCCTAATCTCCAAGGAGTTGTACCTTACATCATCAGCTCACCAACATAAAAGGATGACCACCTAAAGGCAAATACTCAAATAGCTTCCAAAATACACGAAATATGTTATACTTAAAGAATTATCCCCCAACTCCTAATCTCCAAGGAGTTGTACCTTACATCATCAGCTCACCAACATAAAAGGATGACCACCTAAAGGCAAATACTCAAATAGCTTCCAAAATACACGAAATATGTTATACTTAAAGAATTATCCCCCAACTCCTAATTGCTAAAGAGTTGTACGTTCCATCATCAGATCACCAACTTAAGATGTTCATAACTAGATGCAAATACTTGATTAGTCTTCGAAAATAAATGAAAAATGTCATGTGTGCCTACAACATTTGAAGAGTTCCCTCGATTTCTCCAGGATCTCATCATCAGATCTGGATTCGGTGACAATGGGACCAACTAGAAGGTATACCCTCTCAAACAAAAAAAGAATATTTCAAATCGGTCCACGCGTCTTCGAGTAATCGGGGAACATACATAAAAAAAAAAAAAGATTTCGACGAATTGTAAACCTCCTCCTTTTTGAAGTCGGTTAAAAATACTTTTTTTCGGGTACCTCCCCAACTGGTGAAGGTGGGATGCTTTTTTTATTTGCTGTAATCATATAGTGCGGGGTATCATTGAATAGGTCTCTTAAAAAGAATAAGGGTCTTAAAAGAAAGTCTTCTAAAAGTCGTTATTTTCGGAGATAATCGCTCTAGAAGAAAAAAAAATATTGTCCCCCACCTAACTTTTCCGTAAGTCCAAACAATTATGAATAGTCGGCTTAGGTATAGAATACTTTAAAACTATTTCGAACATAATCGGCTCAGTCGTTTTTGAATAACTACGGAACCCTACACTGAGCATGGCCCAATATGCTCTTGGCCGGTTTTTTAAATGTAATATTTGTTTATGCCGACTCCACCGTCAGTCCGCTGAGTCAAATCAATAGTTCGTTACTATTTTTGTATACAACGACCGAAGCGCATAATATTATTCAGTCGTAAAGTGCCACTTCAAGTGTGAAGCGAGAATAAGTATTAAACGTATTCTCGCCTACATATATTTCTCAAATTCATTGTTTAAACGAAGCAAATCATAACAAATTGAATAACACCCATATGTAATCAATCGTGTTGTTTCAGCTATAAGAAGAATTTATGACAGATTTTTTTTTCTCTAATTTACTAAACTTATTTTGCTATGGCTGATAATTTAGAGTTGGTTCTTCGTTTCTTACGTCATTATTTACCTTTAAAAACGATTTTGCAATGTCGTGCGATATTTGGCCATCACTATATAGTTTCAACTGCCACAAATTGTACTTATTTTTGGAGAAAATGTATTGTGCTTTCTTTTCTTTGGGTTTTTCAGTATTATTATATAACATCAAAAGCGATCCTGTTTATTATCGAATAAGTATAATTTCAGAATTCGCAATAGGTACTTGGTTAACTTTTGCTATTGAAGATAATTGTTGCACGAAGTATGTAGAGTTTATCGAACGTACACGTCGATCTTTACGGATTGGTTGTCTAAACATGTTAAGTTTCAGGTTTTATGTGATATTATTTTTTATTATTACGGCCCGACTATGTTTTCATTTGATTAACATTGAAGGTATTTTCATGGCTCCTTCAATTTATTTATGTTTTTGTGTCATTTATACAACTGTGGATTTCAGTCACCTTATCCGAATTGTTATATTTGACATTTTATATGAGAGAATGTTGTGTCTCCGAAATCATTTCGAAAGTATTTTCTCTCGGGGTTCTATTAGCGAAAATGCGATTTCTGAAATAAACTGGGGATTATTATCATATGAAGGCTTGCTGGATTCTATTACGGTTATGGATAAAATCCAAGTATCGGTAGGTAATAAAAAATTCTTAAAATGTCTCACTTATTTAGTAATCGTTATGAACGTGCAGTATTGGTGGCAAAGTATGTTTAACAGAAAAATCAAATACACTTGTATATTTTATTTTATGTATTGTCAATATTCCACAAAATAAAATAGTTTATGTTACATATATTAATTACCGACCTACCACGTGTATTATATCATCATCATCATCATCAGCCTATAATAGTCCACTGCTGGACGTAGGCCTCTCCTATTAACTATGCGTAGACGCATTAGGAAGTAAATGCCCATAATCGCCACGCTGGGTAAGCGGATTGGCGATCGCAGTAATGTGTCCACTATGATGACGCTGCTGCCCATCATCAATCTTTAATCAAATATGGTCAGTGACACTTCAATCCCTTAGTCGACTCTTACGACTCCCGCGGGAAGAGTTGGGGTGGTGACAAATGTATTCTTACTGCCGTCACCACACGGCAAGACACAAAATAAGACAACGAAAAGAACTTTGACCCTAGTAAACATGTAGGTAAAATGAATGCTCTAATCGTGCAGGGACTACAGGGTGCAGAGGACACATTTTTAAGAAAATGTTGTCCTAAGCTTTATTGTTCTATTACGTTGTCTTAATCGATTAAAATATGTGACTGACTACTTATACGAGTAATTACTATTGTAGGTAGATACTTCATTAGGCATTATATATACCTAATGAAGTATCTACCTATTTATTGTCATTTCAGTATGCTATAGCCATGGCGATGCGCTTCTTCGGAAATATATCATACCTTAATTTTCAACTTGTGAAGGATGCGGGTGACGAGGACGAGGTATGACCGTAACTGTAATTATTGCTATTAACTATGATTATCATATTCAACATTTATATTGCAATGACTGAGATGACAATACCGTTTGTTTTTAAACGGTTTTTATTAACTTCACCGCGTATCAACTGTCGTCGATTCTTCAAATCTGGTGATCGATTTTTCGACCACTTCTACTGCACCGAAAAGTTAAACGGTTTTTATTGCACCAAAAACTAGAAAATAAAAATTAGTTGTAACTAACCGTAGATGTTACTTTCTGTAGATTAGTCACATGAAACTATTATCACTGTAGTCTTCCCAAGTCGAATGCTGAAAGCCACGTTTAGCCTCTATGTCAGTGGATTAAGCGTTACCTAATTGGAAACTTTTACCAAACTAAAATAAAAACGTGGGGCGTTATTATAAAGAAACATACAAGTTCAAAATATGTAATTGTAGCTTTAATTTTGCAATTAATCATCCATCTGTTCCAACACTTCTATTGAGGTAAATAACTTTTATCAAGGCCTGAACAAAACTTATTACATTATTACTATCTTGATTTTTATGTGTGTTCTTGAATAACTATTGTGACTTAATTACAATTGCGTACGCCCCACGTTTTTATTTCAGTTTGGTAAAAGTTTCCGATTAGGTAACGCTTAATCCACTGACATAGAGGCTAAACGTGGCTTTCAGCATGCGACTTGGGAAGACTACAGTGATAATAGTTTCACGTGACTAATCTACAGAAAGTAACATCTACGGTTAGTTACAACTAATTTTTATTTTCTAGTTTTTGGTGCAATAAAAACCGTTTAACTTAAAACTTTTTTTTACTTATTTTATTCAATATGAATGCTGTAACTTAGTGGCACGTGCTAACTCAATAGCTAGCGGCTTTGCAATAATAAAGACAATGGTCTTTTTGAAAAAAGTTCACCTGGGAAGATTCGTACTATATTTCACAAATCTTATCACATCATCAGCCTATGTTTGTCCACTGCTGGACGTAGGCCTCTCCTATTAACTATGCGTGTAGACGCATTAGGAGATAAATGCTCATAATCGCCACGCCGGACAATGGGATTGGCGATCGCAATAATGTGTCTGCTATAATGACGCTGCTGCCCATCATCAATCAATCTTCTATCAAAGAATGGCCAGTGACACTTCAATTCCTTAGTCGACTCTTACGACACCCGCGGGAAGAGTCCGGGTGGTGACAAATTTATTCTTACTGCCGTCACCACTCGG